>JALIGW010000410.1:25000-30000 GCA_023053685.1 Diadophis punctatus similis
GGGGCCCTGTAGGTCCTTTTATCCAGGTTGCAAAAGCAACACAAGTCCAATAGGGACAATAATTGAATTCTATATTTTGACATTCAGCACTACGAGGACCATTTTTTTCTAGACACATATATTTATCATTGAACGTATAGGTACACTCCCAAGCTAAACCTCCACAACCTCCTCTGGGAAAGCAAGCTCTGTTTATGATTGCGCAGACATCAAATTTTAAGGTAACCTGCTGATTTAGAGTGGGAGTTACTAGTCTAGTAATTTCTTCCTTTCTTCCACAAGTTTTGTGTCGGAGAATAACTTGGTAATTTGTTACTCTCGTAGCTTGTTTTGGATCATAACATTGGATTCCTTGGGAACCATTACATTGCTTATATGATGTCCCATTAAGTGTACAATCCAAAAGGTCAAATTGTGTACAAGTGGGAGGAACTGAGGTATGATACACCAAAGTATGAGTAATAATGTTCCCTGTCATAGTAACATGGATGCATTGTTGACATTGTATGTGATTGACAATTTCTCCTAAGATTCGTTTGCGCCTTATTCGTGTCAGGGAAGTGGTTATAGAAGAGTTAGAGGCATAAGGTAGGGTATTAGTTTCACGACCAGTTCTGCGCTTACCTTTTTTACGTCTGGGTTTTGATTCTTTTATTGTATGACCAAATTCTAAGTCCATCTCAGGGATAGAGCGGATAAGACAAATTCCTTCCCAACCTGGTTTTAACTGGTTAATATATGTTACACGTTTCCAACCCCAAAATAAAGGATTACCACAATCCAATCTAACAGGGGGTGGTAGACCTCTATATGGGGCTTGTGCACACATGCCTTTTCGCAAGATGTATCCTACAAATTGACATACCTCTGGATTCACTGACTGCCTAGTAAGGCATGTTTCCTTAACAATTGTATCAAAAGCTTGAGGGAATTGACAGGGATGTGGTAATATTCCTATCCAACATTCAGGTTGTAATGTAAGAGGGGGGTGGCCTTCACATTCCTGTCCTTGTCCCACAGTGTAAGATTGGCTGATGTGGGGCCTGTCACCTGGGAGACTCCATTGTCCCAAATTGCTAATACATACACTATTTCCTAACACATGATTGTTGCTTATAAAAAACAGTACAATTATGGTCATCCAAAGAGGGTCCATCTTCATCCTTTCTTCACCCGTGCGTAAAGAGCCAGCTTCCAGGAGTGGCCCAGCAGGGGTATATGTTCACCACTGTACGAAGAAAACCTATTGCCGGTAAGGTTTTTGCAGAGTGGCCTTGTAATAAAAGAAAGTTCCTATGTTAGAGAAAGTTCTGTCTGTGGTGGAGATTAACACATATAATGTTACCTGCAGCAAAGCATCAAAGCGGAAAGTCCTGATCGTCTTAGTTTCTTGGTCTGAGTTTCATAGGATGGGTTCTCTGCAGGATAAGTCTCTGCTCATCTGCGGCCTTCTTGACTCGTGTCCAATGGATCCACGATTTAGATTCAGCAATCTTGATAGCTAGTGGAGATGACATGATTACAACATAGGGCCCCTTCCACCGCCCCACTAATTGTTCCTTCTTCCAATGTTTAACCCATACCCGATCCCCTGGCATGAAGCTATGACATTTAGTAACTAATCTTGGAGGGGATTGTTCCAGTACATAGTTTTTCAGTTTCTCAACTTGTTTGTTTAGTTCCTGTACCATTTCCATAGTCCATACTCCCCCCTTGTGGCCTAAATCGGGCCATCCTGCTAGATGTCGTCTGAGTAAAGTAGGAGGTCGCCCAAACATGAGTTCATATGGTGATAAGTTATGTTTCCTCTTTGGAGCACTTCTAATGGCATATAGAGCAAGAGGAAGAGCATCAGGCCATTTCAAGTGTGTTTCTATACATATTTTGGTAATCCTCTCCTTTAGGGTGCGGTTCAATCTTTCACATGGGGCCGCGGATTGGGGGTGAAATGCTGAATGAAACCGCCAATGTACTCCAAGTGCCTTTGCCAAGGCCTGATTAATATGATGCACGAATTCAGGACCATTGTCAGATGAAATATAGGAAGGGCAACCATAACGTGGGATGAGGTCTTTCAATAACACCCTAGTTACCTCACGAGCCTTCTTAGTTTTTGTGGGATAGGCCTCCGGCCATCCAGTATATAAATCAACAATAACTAACATTGCATTGTAAAATCCACATCGAGGCATATCCGTAAAGTCCACCATCACAGTATCCATTGGATAATATGAGACAGGTATTGTTCCAGGGGGCAATAGAGGTCCTTGCCTGGGGTTCACTTTAGCACAGGTAACACATTGTGAGACTACCTTAGCAACAATTCCAGCTAGACCATCAATATAATAATCACGAGCTAATGCTGTTTCAAGCGCCGACTTCCCCATATGTGTTGCAGTATGTGAGGATTGCACTAACTGCCAAGTCACTGAATAAGGGACATAAATTCGCTTGTCTGGAAGAATATACCACCCCTCTCTTACTATAGCTTTAAGGTCATTCACTGCCTTTGCACATTCAGATCGAGAATATGACGGTTTAATACTTGGTGGCATAACCCCCAAATCCATAGCTACATGAATAGAAAGATCTGGTAATGGTTTATCAAATCTAAGTGCTGCAGCTCGTGCTTCAGAGTCGGCAGCCCTATTTCCTAGGACAACTCTATCATCTCCACGTTGATGTCCTTTGCAATGCATTACAGCTACTTTCTTTGGTTTCTGAACTGCATCTATTAAACGTTGAATTAAATGTCCATGCTGGATATATTTCCCTGCAGAGTCTCTGAAACCTCATTCTTTATATACTGCACCATGTGCATGCAATGTCAAGAAAGCATATTTACTGTCTGTCCACACGTTCAACTTCTCCCCAGAAGCCCTTTCCAGGGCCCTAAGTAATGCCCATAATTCAGCCACTTGGGCGCTGACACCTTTGCCAAGGGATCCACTTTCTATGACTTTATCATCATCCACAATTGCATATCCAGCTACTCGCATCCCATTATGAATGTAACTAGAACCATCTGTGTACCAATAATAATCTGCATTCGATAAAGGCATATCTGTCAAATCTGGTCGAGTGGAATACACACTTTCTAGTACTTGCAAACAATCATGCTGCAAATCCACATCTACGGGTAAAAGGGTAGCAGGATTCAGTTTATTTGACACAGTTAAGGTAACGTGAGGATTTTCTATCAACATTGCCTGATATTTCACCAATCGCTGGCTGCTAATCCACAAATGTCCTTTCTGATCTAAAATAGCTTGGACAGCATGAGGAGTATGTACATTAACAGGGCAAGAAAAGGTAAGCTTGTTACAATCCTGCAACAATTCAGCAATAGCAGCTAGAGCTTTGAGACAATGTGGCCAGCCTTGAGCTACCCCATCAAGCTGTTTAGAGAGGTAGGCAACAGGTTGCTGCCATTTACCAAGCTGCTGAGTCAAAACCCCTAAAGCCATATTCAATTTTGTGTCCACATACAAATTAAAAGGTTTGTCTAAATTCGGCAGAGCTAAGGCTGGTGCTTGTATTAAAGCTTTTTTAATCTCTACAAATGCATGCTGCTGCTCCTTCGTCCACACAAAAGGATCTGCATTGCCCCCCTTCGTAGAAGCATATAAGGGGGCAGCCATCAAGGCAAAATTGGGAATCCATATGCGACAAAAGCCAGCCAAGCCTAAAAATCCTCTGAGCTGTCTCCTGTTAGTAGGTGCTGCAATGGCTAAGACTGCCTCTTTCCGCTCAGGTCCTAAAGCCCTCCTTCCGTGTTCAATATCATATCCTAAATATCGCACACATTTCTGCACCAATTGTGCCTTCTTTTTAGAGACACGATATCCACACTCTAACAACAATACAAACAGTGCCTTTGTATTCTCCCAACAAGTGTCTTCTGTCTGTCCAGTTACTAACACATCATCTACATATTGCAGCAAAGTATCCCCTTGCTGTATAGGTACATAGTATAATAAATCTCGACCTAGGGCCGTCCCAAACAATGTTGGTGAATTTTTAAAACCTTGTGGAAGGCGGGTCCAGGTATATTGCATTTTTGTACCAGTAATTGGACTTTCCCATTCAAATGCGAACAAAGGTTGGCTCACTGGATGTATTGGAATAGTAAAGAAGGCATCTTTTAAGTCAATTACTGAAAACCACTTTGCCTGTGGTGGGATTAAGCTCAGGAGGGTGTATGGATTGGGCACTGCTGGATGTATTGTCACTGTCATGTTATTAACTACTCTAAGGTCTTGAACTGGTCGATATGAACCATCAGGCTTTTTAATTGGCAAAATAGGTGTATTCCATGGCGATTGTATAGGTACCAATATTCCTGCCTTCAGGTATTTCTGAATACACTCATAAATGGCAGCAATTGCTTCCCTAGAACATGGGCGCTGTCTAATGTGCACTGGGGTGGCTGAAGGTTTTACCTCTACTATGATGGGGGGGTGATGTGCTGCATACCCAGGGGGATTGTCCTCTGACCATAATCCTGGCACACCAAATTCCTTCCATTTGTCATCAAGAGGTTCCACTGGTCTGACTACCATTAATCTCCACATGGTATCTGGCTTGTGCTTAACTGTAATTGATTGTTGACCCTCATCAAAAGAAATGGTGGCCCCAAGTTTACTGAGCAAGTCCCTTCCCATAAGGGGTATTGGGCACTCAGGGATATATAAGAATTCATGTTGGATTTCTGACCCTTTGAATATGCAGGTTACAGGTTTGAGGACTTGCCGCCCTATAACCTGGCCAGAGACCCCTTGTACTTGTATTTGATGTGGTCCTGGGGCGGTAATAAGATTATTCACCACCGATCTACCTGCCCCTGTATCAACCAGAAACGAAGTATTATGACCCCCAATATTCAGGGTAACCATAGGCTCAGGGGGGGTCTGTTCCAAGCCAGGTCCCCGTCAGTCCGTCCATCCAGTGCCAGCCAATCCAATACCTGCTACCTCAGACTCTCTCTCAGAGCTGGGCAT
>JALIGW010000411.1:0-39242 GCA_023053685.1 Diadophis punctatus similis
ACATCACTTTTGACAAACACCTCAGAAATGAAAAAGAAACACATATTCCTGTTCCCCACGTGTTGGAAAGCCGAATTCTCGCTTGATTTTCGATTCCGAGCCTACCCTGAAGTGCTAGCCCAAGGTCTAACACAGCATTCGCCTTATTTCTCAATTCAGCCCAAAAACATCACTTTTGACAAACACCTCAGAAATGAAAATGAAACACATATTCCTGTTCCCCACAGGCTGGAAAGCTGAATTCTCGCTTGATTTTTGATTCCGAGCCTACCCTGAAAAGCTAGCCCAAAGTCTAACACAGCATTCGCCTTAGGATTCAATTCAGCCCAAAAACATCACTTTTGACAAACACCTCAGAAATGAAAAAGAAACACATATTCCTGTTCCCCATGGGCTGGAAAGCCGAATTCTCGCTTGATTATTGATTCTGACCTTTCCCTGAAGAGCTAGCGCAAGGTCTAACACAGCATTCGCCTTATTTCTCAATTCAGCCCAAAAACATCACTTTTGACAAACACCTCAGAAATGAAAAAGAAACACATATTCCTGTTCCCCACGGGCTGGAAAGCCGAATTCTCGCTCAATTTTTGATTCCGACCTTTCCCTGAAGAGCTAGCCCAATGTCTAACACAGCATTCGCCTCAGTTCTCAATTCAGCCAAAAAACATGACTTTTGACAAACACCTCAGAAATGAAAATGAAACACATATTCGTGTTCCGCACAGGCTGGAAAGCCGAATTCTCGCTCAATTTTTGATTCCGACCTTTCCCTGAAGAGCTAGCCCAAGGTCTAACACAGCATTCGCCTTATTTCTCAATTCAGCCCAAAAACATCACTTTTGGCAAACACCTCAGAAATAAAAAAGAAACACATATTCCTGTTCCACACGGGCTGGAAAGCCGAATTCTCGCTCAATTTTTGATTCCGACCTTTCCCTGAAGAGCTAGCCCAAGGTCTAACACAGCATTCGCCTTATTTCTCAATTCAGCCCAAAAACATCACTTTTGGCAAACACCTCAGAAATGAAAATGAAACACATATTCCTTTTCCCCAAAGGCTGCAAAGCCAAATTCTCGCTTGATTTTTGATTCCGACCTTTACTTGAAGTGCTAGCCCAAGGTCTAATACTGCATTCGCCTTATTTCTCAATTCAGCCCAAAAACATCACTTTTGGCAAACACCTCAGAAATGAAAAAGAAACACATATTCCTGGTCCCCACGGGCTGGAAAGCCGAATTCTCGCTTGATTATTGATTCTGACCTTTCCCTGAAGAGCTAGCCCAAGGTCTAACACAGCATTCGCCTTAGGATTCAATACAGCCAAAAAACATGACTTTTGACAAACACCTCAGAAATGAAAATGAAACACATATTCCTGTTCCCCACGTGCTGCAAAGCCGAATTCTCGCTTGATTTTTGATTAAGACCTTTCCCTGAAGAGCTAGCCCAAGGTCAAACACAGCATTCGCCTTAGGACTCAATTAGCCAAAAAAACATCTGTTTTGACAAACACCTCAGAAATGAAAAAGAAACACATATTCCTGTTCCCCACAGGCTGGAAAGCCGAATTCTTGCTTGATTTTTGATTCCGACCTTTCCCTGAAGAGCTAGCCCAATGTCTAACACGGAATTCGCCTTAGTTCTCAATTCAGCCCAAAAACATCACTTTTGACAAACACCTCAGAAATGAAAAAGAAACACATATTCCTGTTCCCCACATGCTGGAAAGCCGAATTCTTGCTTGAATTTCGATTCCGAGCCTACCCTGAAGAGCTAGCCCAAAGTCTAACACAGCATTCGCCTTAGGACTCAATACAGCCAAAAAACATGACTTTTGACAAACACCTCAGAAATGAAAATGAAACACATATTCCTTTTCCCCAAAGGCTGCAAAGCCAAATTCTCGCTTGATTTTTGATTCCGACCTTTACTTGAAGTGCTAGCCCAAGGTCTAATACTGCGCCTTATTTCTCAATTCAGCCCAAAAACATCACTTTTGGCAAACACCTCAGAAATGAAAAAGAAACACATATTCCTGGTCCCCACGGGCTGGAAAGCCGAATTCTCGCTTGATTATTGATTCTGACCTTTCCCTGAAGAGCTAGCCCAAGGTCTAACACAGCATTCGCCTTAGGATTCAATACAGCCAAAAAACATGACTTTTGACAAACACCTCAGAAATGAAAATGAAACACATATTCCTGTTCCCCATGTGTTGGAAAGCCGAATTCTCGCTTGATTTTCGATTCCGAGCCTACCCTGAAGAGCTAGCCGAAAGTCTAACACAGCATTCGCCTTAGGATTCAATTCAGCCCAAAAACATCACTTTTGACAAACACCTCAGAAATGAAAAAGAAACACATATTCCTGGTCCCCACGGGCTGGAAAGCCGAATTCTCGCTTGATTATTGATTCTGACCTTTCCCTGAAGAGCTAGCCCAAGGTCTAACACAGCATTCGCCTTAGTTCTCAATTCAGCCAAAAAACATCACTTTTGACAAACACATCAGAAATGAAAAAGAAACACATATTCCTGTTCCCCACATGCTGGAAAGCCGAATTCTCGCTTGAATTTTGATTCCGAGCCTACCGTGAAGAGCTAGCCCAAAGTCTAACACCGCATTCGCCTCAGGATTCCATTCAGTCCAAAAACATCACTTTTGACAAACACCTCAGAAATGAAAAAGAAACACATATTCCTGTTCCCCACGTGTTGGAAAGCCGAATTCTCGCTTGATTTTCGATTCCGAGCCTACCCTGAAGAGCTAGCCCAAGGTCTAACACAGCATTCGCCTTATTTCTCAATTCAGCCCAAAAACATCACTTTTGACAAACACCTCAGAAATGAAAATGAAACACATATTCCTGTTCCCCACAGGCTGGAAAGCTGAATTCTCGCTTGATTTTTGATTCCGAGCCTACCCTGAAAAGCTAGCCCAAAGTCTAACACAGCATTCGCCTTAGGATTCAATTCAGCCCAAAAACATCACTTTTGACAAACACCTCAGAAATGAAAAAGAAACACATATTCCTGTTCCCCATGGGCTGGAAAGCCGAATTCTCGCTTGATTATTGATTCTGACCTTTCCCTGAAGAGCTAGCGCAAGGTCTAACACAGCATTCGCCTTATTTCTCAATTCAGCCCAAAAACATCACTTTTGACAAACACCTCAGAAATGAAAAAGAAACACATATTCCTGTTCCCCACGGGCTGGAAAGCCGAATTCTCGCTCAATTTTTGATTCCGACCTTTCCCTGAAGAGCTAGCCCAATGTCTAACACAGCATTCGCCTCAGTTCTCAATTCAGCCAAAAAACATGACTTTTGACAAACACCTCAGAAATGAAAATGAAACACATATTCGTGTTCCGCACAGGCTGGAAAGCCGAATTCTCGCTCAATTTTTGATTCCGACCTTTCCCTGAAGAGCTAGCCCAAGGTCTAACACAGCATTCGCCTTATTTCTCAATTCAGCCCAAAAACATCACTTTTGGCAAACACCTCAGAAATAAAAAAGAAACACATATTCCTGTTCCACACGGGCTGGAAAGCCGAATTCTCGCTCAATTTTTGATTCCGACCTTTCCCTGAAGAGCTAGCCCAAGGTCTAACACAGCATTCGCCTTATTTCTCAATTCAGCCCAAAAACATCACTTTTGGCAAACACCTCAGAAATGAAAATGAAACACATATTCCTTTTCCCCAAAGGCTGCAAAGCCAAATTCTCGCTTGATTTTTGATTCCGACCTTTACTTGAAGTGCTAGCCCAAGGTCTAATACTGCATTCGCCTTATTTCTCAATTCAGCCCAAAAACATCACTTTTGGCAAACACCTCAGAAATGAAAAAGAAACACATATTCCTGGTCCCCACGGGCTGGAAAGCCGAATTCTCGCTTGATTATTGATTCTGACCTTTCCCTGAAGAGCTAGCCCAAGGTCTAACACAGCATTCGCCTTAGGATTCAATACAGCCAAAAAACATGACTTTTGACAAACACCTCAGAAATGAAAATGAAACACATATTCCTGTTCCCCACGTGCTGCAAAGCCGAATTCTCGCTTGATTTTTGATTAAGACCTTTCCCTGAAGAGCTAGCCCAAGGTCAAACACAGCATTCGCCTTAGGACTCAATTAGCCAAAAAACATCTGTTTTGACAAACACCTCAGAAATGAAAAAGAAACACATATTCCTGTTCCCCACAGGCTGGAAAGCCGAATTCTTGCTTGATTTTTGATTCCGACCTTTCCCTGAAGAGCTAGCCCAATGTCTAACACGGAATTCGCCTTAGTTCTCAATTCAGCCCAAAAACATCACTTTTGACAAACACCTCAGAAATGAAAAAGAAACACATATTCCTGTTCCCCACATGCTGGAAAGCCGAATTCTTGCTTGAATTTCGATTCCGAGCCTACCCTGAAGAGCTAGCCCAAAGTCTAACACAGCATTCGCCTTAGGACTCAATACAGCCAAAAAACATGACTTTTGACAAACACCTCAGAAATGAAAATGAAACACATATTCCTTTTCCCCAAAGGCTGCAAAGCCAAATTCTCGCTTGATTTTTGATTCCGACCTTTACTTGAAGTGCTAGCCCAAGGTCTAATACTGCGCCTTATTTCTCAATTCAGCCCAAAAACATCACTTTTGGCAAACACCTCAGAAATGAAAAAGAAACACATATTCCTGGTCCCCACGGGCTGGAAAGCCGAATTCTCGCTTGATTATTGATTCTGACCTTTCCCTGAAGAGCTAGCCCAAGGTCTAACACAGCATTCGCCTTAGGATTCAATACAGCCAAAAAACATGACTTTTGACAAACACCTCAGAAATGAAAATGAAACACATATTCCTGTTCCCCATGTGTTGGAAAGCCGAATTCTCGCTTGATTTTCGATTCCGAGCCTACCCTGAAGAGCTAGCCGAAAGTCTAACACAGCATTCGCCTTAGGATTCAATTCAGCCCAAAAACATCACTTTTGACAAACACCTCAGAAATGAAAAAGAAACACATATTCCTGGTCCCCACGGGCTGGAAAGCCGAATTCTCGCTTGATTATTGATTCTGACCTTTCCCTGAAGAGCTAGCCCAAGGTCTAACACAGCATTCGCCTTAGTTCTCAATTCAGCCAAAAAACATCACTTTTGACAAACACATCAGAAATGAAAAAGAAACACATATTCCTGTTCCCCACATGCTGGAAAGCCGAATTCTCGCTTGAATTTTGATTCCGAGCCTACCGTGAAGAGCTAGCCCAAAGTCTAACACCGCATTCGCCTCAGGATTCAATTCAGTCCAAAAACATCACTTTTGACAAACACCTCAGAAATGAAAAAGAAACACATATTCCTGTTCCCCACGTGTTGGAAAGCCGAATTCTCGCTTGATTTTCGATTCCGAGCCTACCCTGAAGAGCTAGCCCAAGGTCTAACACAGCATTCGCCTTATTTCTCAATTCAGCCCAAAAACATCACTTTTGACAAACACCTCAGAAATGAAAATGAAACACATATTCCTGTTCCCCACAGGCTGGAAAGCTGAATTCTCGCTTGATTTTTGATTCCGAGCCTACCCTGAAAAGCTAGCCCAAAGTCTAACACAGCATTCGCCTTAGGATTCAATTCAGCCCAAAAACATCACTTTTGACAAACACCTCAGAAATGAAAAAGAAACACATATTCCTGTTCCCCATGGGCTGGAAAGCCGAATTCTCGCTTGATTATTGATTCTGACCTTTCCCTGAAGAGCTAGCGCAAGGTCTAACACAGCATTCGCCTTATTTCTCAATTCAGCCCAAAAACATCACTTTTGACAAACACCTCAGAAATGAAAAAGAAGCACATATTCCTGTTCCCCACGGGCTGGAAAGCCGAATTCTCGCTCAATTTTTGATTCCGACCTTTCCCTGAAGAGCTAGCCCAATGTCTAACACAGCATTCGCCTCAGTTCTCAATTCAGCCAAAAAACATGACTTTTGACAAACACCTCAGAAATGAAAATGAAACACATATTCGTGTTCCACACGGGCTGGAAAGCCAAATTCTCGCTTGATTTTTGATTCCGACCTTTACTTGAAGTGCTAGCCCAAGGTCTAATACTGCATTCGCCTTATTTCTCAATTCAGCCCAAAAACATCACTTTTGGCAAACACCTCAGAAATGAAAAAGAAACACATATTCCTGTTCCCCACGGGCTGGAAAGCCGAATTCTCGCTCAATTTTTGATTCCGACCTTTCCCTGAAGAGCTAGCCCAATGTCTAACACAGCATTCGCCTCAGTTCTCAATTCAGCCAAAAAACATGACTTTTGACAAACACCTCAGAAATGAAAATGAAACACATATTCGTGTTCCGCACAGGCTGGAAAGCCGAATTCTCGCTCAATTTTTGATTCCGACCTTTCCCTGAAGAGCTAGCCCAAGGTCTAACACAGCATTCGCCTTATTTCTCAATTCAGCCCAAAAACATCACTTTTGGCAAACACCTCAGAAATAAAAAAGAAACACATATTCCTGTTCCACACGGGCTGGAAAGCCGAATTCTCGCTCAATTTTTGATTCCGACCTTTCCCTGAAGAGCTAGCCCAAGGTCTAACACAGCATTCGCCTTATTTCTCAATTCAGCCCAAAAACATCACTTTTGGCAAACACCTCAGAAATGAAAATGAAACACATATTCCTTTTCCCCAAAGGCTGCAAAGCCAAATTCTCGCTTGATTTTTGATTCCGACCTTTACTTGAAGTGCTAGCCCAAGGTCTAATACTGCATTCGCCTTATTTCTCAATTCAGCCCAAAAACATCACTTTTGGCAAACACCTCAGAAATGAAAAAGAAACACATATTCCTGGTCCCCACGGGCTGGAAAGCCGAATTCTCGCTTGATTATTGATTCTGACCTTTCCCTGAAGAGCTAGCCCAAGGTCTAACACAGCATTCGCCTTAGGATTCAATACAGCCAAAAAACATGACTTTTGACAAACACCTCAGAAATGAAAATGAAACACATATTCCTGTTCCCCACGTGCTGCAAAGCCGAATTCTCGCTTGATTTTTGATTAAGACCTTTCCCTGAAGAGCTAGCCCAAGGTCAAACACAGCATTCGCCTTAGGACTCAATTAGCCAAAAAACATCTGTTTTGACAAACACCTCAGAAATGAAAAAGAAACACATATTCCTGTTCCCCACAGGCTGGAAAGCCGAATTCTTGCTTGATTTTTGATTCCGACCTTTCCCTGAAGAGCTAGCCCAATGTCTAACACGGAATTCGCCTTAGTTCTCAATTCAGCCCAAAAACATCACTTTTGACAAACACCTCAGAAATGAAAAAGAAACACATATTCCTGTTCCCCACATGCTGGAAAGCCGAATTCTTGCTTGAATTTCGATTCCGAGCCTACCCTGAAGAGCTAGCCCAAAGCCTAACACAGCATTCGCCTTAGGACTCAATACAGCCAAAAAACATGACTTTTGACAAACACCTCAGAAATGAAAATGAAACACATATTCCTTTTCCCCAAAGGCTGCAAAGCCAAATTCTCGCTTGATTTTTGATTCCGACCTTTACTTGAAGTGCTAGCCCAAGGTCTAATACTGCGCCTTATTTCTCAATTCAGCCCAAAAACATCACTTTTGGCAAACACCTCAGAAATGAAAAAGAAACACATATTCCTGGTCCCCACGGGCTGGAAAGCCGAATTCTCGCTTGATTATTGATTCTGACCTTTCCCTGAAGAGCTAGCCCAAGGTCTAACACAGCATTCGCCTTAGGATTCAATACAGCCAAAAAACATGACTTTTGACAAACACCTCAGAAATGAAAATGAAACACATATTCCTGTTCCCCATGTGTTGGAAAGCCGAATTCTCGCTTGATTTTCGATTCCGAGCCTACCCTGAAGAGCTAGCCGAAAGTCTAACACAGCATTCGCCTTAGGATTCAATTCAGCCCAAAAACATCACTTTTGACAAACACCTCAGAAATGAAAAAGAAACACATATTCCTGGTCCCCACGGGCTGGAAAGCCGAATTCTCGCTTGATTATTGATTCTGACCTTTCCCTGAAGAGCTAGCCCAAGGTCTAACACAGCATTCGCCTTAGTTCTCAATTCAGCCAAAAAACATCACTTTTGACAAACACATCAGAAATGAAAAAGAAACACATATTCCTGTTCCCCACATGCTGGAAAGCCGAATTCTCGCTTGAATTTTGATTCCGAGCCTACCGTGAAGAGCTAGCCCAAAGTCTAACACCGCATTCGCCTCAGGATTCAATTCAGTCCAAAAACATCACTTTTGACAAACACCTCAGAAATGAAAAAGAAACACATATTCCTGTTCCCCACGTGTTGGAAAGCCGAATTCTCGCTTGATTTTCGATTCCGAGCCTACCCTGAAGAGCTAGCCCAAGGTCCAACACAGCATTCGCCTTATTTCTCAATTCAGCCCAAAAACATCACTTTTGACAAACACCTCAGAAATGAAAATGAAACACATATTCCTGTTCCCCACAGGCTGGAAAGCTGAATTCTCGCTTGATTTTTGATTCCGAGCCTACCCTGAAAAGCTAGCCCAAAGTCTAACACAGCATTCGCCTTAGGATTCAATTCAGCCCAAAAACATCACTTTTGACAAACACCTCAGAAATGAAAAAGAAACACATATTCCTGTTCCCCATGGGCTGGAAAGCCGAATTCTCGCTTGATTATTGATTCTGACCTTTCCCTGAAGAGCTAGCGCAAGGTCTAACACAGCATTCGCCTTATTTCTCAATTCAGCCCAAAAACATCACTTTTGACAAACACCTCAGAAATGAAAAAGAAACACATATTCCTGTTCCCCACGGGCTGGAAAGCCGAATTCTCGCTCAATTTTTGATTCCGACCTTTCCCTGAAGAGCTAGCCCAATGTCTAACACAGCATTCGCCTCAGTTCTCAATTCAGCCAAAAAACATGACTTTTGACAAACACCTCAGAAATGAAAATGAAACACATATTCGTGTTCCGCACAGGCTGGAAAGCCGAATTCTCGCTCAATTTTTGATTCCGACCTTTCCCTGAAGAGCTAGCCCAAGGTCTAACACAGCATTCGCCTTATTTCTCAATTCAGCCCAAAAACATCACTTTTGGCAAACACCTCAGAAATAAAAAAGAAACACATATTCCTGTTCCACACGGGCTGGAAAGCCGAATTCTCGCTCAATTTTTGATTCCGACCTTTCCCTGAAGAGCTAGCCCAAGGTCTAACACAGCATTCGCCTTATTTCTCAATTCAGCCCAAAAACATCACTTTTGGCAAACACCTCAGAAATGAAAATGAAACACATATTCCTTTTCCCCAAAGGCTGCAAAGCCAAATTCTCGCTTGATTTTTGATTTTCCGACCTTTACTTGAAGTGCTAGCCCAAGGTCTAATACTGCATTCGCCTTATTTCTCAATTCAGCCCAAAAACATCACTTTTGGCAAACACCTCAGAAATGAAAAAGAAACACATATTCCTGGTCCCCACGGGCTGGAAAGCCGAATTCTCGCTTGATTATTGATTCTGACCTTTCCCTGAAGAGCTAGCCCAAGGTCTAACACAGCATTCGCCTTAGGATTCAATACAGCCAAAAAACATGACTTTTGACAAACACCTCAGAAATGAAAATGAAACACATATTCCTGTTCCCCACGTGCTGCAAAGCCGAATTCTCGCTTGATTTTTGATTAAGACCTTTCCCTGAAGAGCTAGCCCAAGGTCAAACACAGCATTCGCCTTAGGACTCAATTAGCCAAAAAACATCTGTTTTGACAAACACCTCAGAAATGAAAAAGAAACACATATTCCTGTTCCCCACAGGCTGGAAAGCCGAATTCTTGCTTGATTTTTGATTCCGACCTTTCCCTGAAGAGCTAGCCCAATGTCTAACACGGAATTCGCCTTAGTTCTCAATCAGCCCAAAAACATCACTTTTGACAAACACCTCAGAAATGAAAAAGAAACACATATTCCTGTTCCCCACATGCTGGAAAGCCGAATTCTTGCTTGATTTCGATTCCGAGCCTACCCTGAAGAGCTAGCCCAAAGCCTAACACAGCATTCGCCTTAGGACTCAATACAGCCAAAAAACATGACTTTTGACAAACACCTCAGAAATGAAAATGAAACACATATTCCTTTTCCCCAAAGGCTGCAAAGCCAAATTCTCGCTTGATTTTTGATTCCGACCTTTACTTGAAGTGCTAGCCCAAGGTCTAATACTGCGCCTTATTTCTCAATTCAGCCCAAAAACATCACTTTTGGCAAACACCTCAGAAATGAAAAAGAAACACATATTCCTGGTCCCCACGGGCTGGAAAGCCGAATTCTCGCTTGATTATTGATTCTGACCTTTCCCTGAAGAGCTAGCCCAAGGTCTAACACAGCATTCGCCTTAGGATTCAATACAGCCAAAAAACATGACTTTTGACAAACACCTCAGAAATGAAAATGAAACACATATTCCTGTTCCCCATGTGTTGGAAAGCCGAATTCTCGCTTGATTTTCGATTCCGAGCCTACCCTGAAGAGCTAGCCGAAAGTCTAACACAGCATTCGCCTTAGGATTCAATTCAGCCCAAAAACATCACTTTTGACAAACACCTCAGAAATGAAAAAGAAACACATATTCCTGGTCCCCACGGGCTGGAAAGCCGAATTCTCGCTTGATTATTGATTCCGAGCCTACCGTGAAGAGCTAGCCCAAAGTCTAACACCGCATTCGCCTCAGGATTCAATTCAGTCCAAAAACATCACTTTTGACAAACACCTCAGAAATGAAAAAGAAACACATATTCCTGTTCCCCACGTGTTGGAAAGCCGAATTCTCGCTTGATTTTCGATTCCGAGCCTACCCTGAAGAGCTAGCCCAAGGTCTAACACAGCATTCGCCTTATTTCTCAATTCAGCCCAAAAACATCACTTTTGACAAACACCTCAGAAATGAAAATGAAACACATATTCCTGTTCCCCACAGGCTGGAAAGCTGAATTCTCGCTTGATTTTTGATTCCGAGCCTACCCTGAAAAGCTAGCCCAAAGTCTAACACAGCATTCGCCTTAGGATTCAATTCAGCCCAAAAACATCACTTTTGACAAACACCTCAGAAATGAAAAAGAAACACATATTCCTGTTCCCCATGGGCTGGAAAGCCGAATTCTCGCTTGATTATTGATTCTGACCTTTCCCTGAAGAGCTAGCGCAAGGTCTAACACAGCATTCGCCTTATTTCTCAATTCAGCCCAAAAACATCACTTTTGACAAACACCTCAGAAATGAAAAAGAAACACATATTCCTGTTCCCCACGGGCTGGAAAGCCGAATTCTCGCTCAATTTTTGATTCCGACCTTTCCCTGAAGAGCTAGCCCAATGTCTAACACAGCATTCGCCTCAGTTCTCAATTCAGCCAAAAAACATGACTTTTGACAAACACCTCAGAAATGAAAATGAAACACATATTCGTGTTCCGCACAGGCTGGAAAGCCGAATTCTCGCTCAATTTTTGATTCCGACCTTTCCCTGAAGAGCTAGCCCAAGGTCTAACACAGCATTCGCCTTATTTCTCAATTCAGCCCAAAAACATCACTTTTGGCAAACACCTCAGAAATAAAAAAGAAACACATATTCCTGTTCCACACGGGCTGGAAAGCCGAATTCTCGCTCAATTTTTGATTCCGACCTTTCCCTGAAGAGCTAGCCCAAGGTCTAACACAGCATTCGCCTTATTTCTCAATTCAGCCCAAAAACATCACTTTTGGCAAACACCTCAGAAATGAAAATGAAACACATATTCCTTTTCCCCAAAGGCTGCAAAGCCAAATTCTCGCTTGATTTTTGATTCCGACCTTTACTTGAAGTGCTAGCCCAAGGTCTAATACTGCATTCGCCTTATTTCTCAATTCAGCCCAAAAACATCACTTTTGGCAAACACCTCAGAAATGAAAAAGAAACACATATTCCTGGTCCCCACGGGCTGGAAAGCCGAATTCTCGCTTGATTATTGATTCTGACCTTTCCCTGAAGAGCTAGCCCAAGGTCTAACACAGCATTCGCCTTAGGATTCAATACAGCCAAAAAACATGACTTTTGACAAACACCTCAGAAATGAAAATGAAACACATATTCCTGTTCCCCACGTGCTGCAAAGCCGAATTCTCGCTTGATTTTTGATTAAGACCTTTCCCTGAAGAGCTAGCCCAAGGTCAAACACAGCATTCGCCTTAGGACTCAATTAGCCAAAAAACATCTGTTTTGACAAACACCTCAGAAATGAAAAAGAAACACATATTCCTGTTCCCCACAGGCTGGAAAGCCGAATTCTTGCTTGATTTTTGATTCCGACCTTTCCCTGAAGAGCTAGCCCAATGTCTAACACGGAATTCGCCTTAGTTCTCAATTCAGCCCAAAAACATCACTTTTGACAAACACCTCAGAAATGAAAAAGAAACACATATTCCTGTTCCCCACATGCTGGAAAGCCGAATTCTTGCTTGAATTTCGATTCCGAGCCTACCCTGAAGAGCTAGCCCAAAGCCTAACACAGCATTCGCCTTAGGACTCAATACAGCCAAAAAACATGACTTTTGACAAACACCTCAGAAATGAAAATGAAACACATATTCCTTTTCCCCAAAGGCTGCAAAGCCAAATTCTCGCTTGATTTTTGATTCCGACCTTTACTTGAAGTGCTAGCCCAAGGTCTAATACTGCGCCTTATTTCTCAATTCAGCCCAAAAACATCACTTTTGGCAAACACCTCAGAAATGAAAAAGAAACACATATTCCTGGTCCCCACGGGCTGGAAAGCCGAATTCTCGCTTGATTATTGATTCTGACCTTTCCCTGAAGAGCTAGCCCAAGGTCTAACACAGCATTCGCCTTAGGATTCAATACAGCCAAAAAACATGACTTTTGACAAACACCTCAGAAATGAAAATGAAACACATATTCCTGTTCCCCATGTGTTGGAAAGCCGAATTCTCGCTTGATTTTCGATTCCGAGCCTACCCTGAAGAGCTAGCCGAAAGTCTAACACAGCATTCGCCTTAGGATTCAATTCAGCCCAAAAACATCACTTTTGACAAACACCTCAGAAATGAAAAAGAAACACATATTCCTGGTCCCCACGGGCTGGAAAGCCGAATTCTCGCTTGATTATTGATTCCGAGCCTACCGTGAAGAGCTAGCCCAAAGTCTAACACCGCATTCGCCTCAGGATTCAATTCAGTCCAAAAACATCACTTTTGACAAACACCTCAGAAATGAAAAAGAAACACATATTCCTGTTCCCCACGTGTTGGAAAGCCGAATTCTCGCTTGATTTTCGATTCCGAGCCTACCCTGAAGAGCTAGCCCAAGGTCTAACACAGCATTCGCCTTATTTCTCAATTCAGCCCAAAAACATCACTTTTGACAAACACCTCAGAAATGAAAATGAAACACATATTCCTGTTCCCCACAGGCTGGAAAGCTGAATTCTCGCTTGATTTTTGATTCCGAGCCTACCCTGAAAAGCTAGCCCAAAGTCTAACACAGCATTCGCCTTAGGATTCAATTCAGCCCAAAAACATCACTTTTGACAAACACCTCAGAAATGAAAAAGAAACACATATTCCTGTTCCCCATGGGCTGGAAAGCCGAATTCTCGCTTGAATTTCGATTCCGAGCCTACCCTGAAGAGCTAGCCGAAAGTCTAACACAGCATTCGCCTTAGGATTCAATTCAGTCCAAAAACATCACTTTTGACAAACACCTCAGAAATGAAAAAGAAACACATATACCTGTTCCCCACGGGCTGGAAAGCCGAATTCTCGCTCAATTTTTGATTCCGACCTTTCCCTGAAGAGCTAGCCCAATGTCTAACACAGCATTCGCCTCAGTTCTCAATTCAGCCAAAAAACATGACTTTTGACAAACACCTCAGAAATGAAAATGAAACACATATTCGTGTTCCGCACAGGCTGGAAAGCCGAATTCTCGCTCAATTTTTGATTCCGACCTTTCCCTGAAGAGCTAGCCCAAGGTCTAACACAGCATTCGCCTTATTTCTCAATTCAGCCCAAAAACATCACTTTTGGCAAACACCTCAGAAATAAAAAAGAAACACATATTCCTGTTCCACACGGGCTGGAAAGCCGAATTCTCGCTCAATTTTTGATTCCGACCTTTCCCTGAAGAGCTAGCCCAAGGTCTAACACAGCATTCGCCTTATTTCTCAATTCAGCCCAAAAACATCACTTTTGGCAAACACCTCAGAAATGAAAATGAAACACATATTCCTTTTCCCCAAAGGCTGCAAAGCCAAATTCTCGCTTGATTTTTGATTCCGACCTTTACTTGAAGTGCTAGCCCAAGGTCTAATACTGCATTCGCCTTATTTCTCAATTCAGCCCAAAAACATCACTTTTGGCAAACACCTCAGAAATGAAAAAGAAACACATATTCCTGGTCCCCACGGGCTGGAAAGCCGAAGTCTCGCTTGATTATTGATTCTGACCTTTCCCTGAAGAGCTAGCCCAAGGTCTAACACAGCATTCGCCTTAGGATTCAATACAGCCAAAAAACATGACTTTTGACAAACACCTCAGAAATGAAAATGAAACACATATTCCTGTTCCCCACGTGCTGCAAAGCCGAATTCTCGCTTGATTTTTGATTAAGACCTTTCCCTGAAGAGCTAGCCCAAGGTCAAACACAGCATTCGCCTTAGGACTCAATTAGCCAAAAAACATCTGTTTTGACAAACACCTCAGAAATGAAAAAGAAACACATATTCCTGTTCCCCACAGGCTGGAAAGCCGAATTCTTGCTTGATTTTTGATTCCGACCTTTCCCTGAAGAGCTAGCCCAATGTCTAACACGGAATTCGCCTTAGTTCTCAATTCAGCCCAAAAACATCACTTTTGACAAACACCTCAGAAATGAAAAAGAAACACATATTCCTGTTCCCCACATGCTGGAAAGCCGAATTCTTGCTTGAATTTCGATTCCGAGCCTACCCTGAAGAGCTAGCCCAAAGCCTAACACAGCATTCGCCTTAGGACTCAATACAGCCAAAAAACATGACTTTTGACAAACACCTCAGAAATGAAAATGAAACACATATTCCTTTTCCCCAAAGGCTGCAAAGCCAAATTCTCGCTTGATTTTTGATTCCGACCTTTACTTGAAGTGCTAGCCCAAGGTCTAATACTGCGCCTTATTTCTCAATTCAGCCCAAAAACATCACTTTTGGCAAACACCTCAGAAATGAAAAAGAAACACATATTCCTGGTCCCCACGGGCTGGAAAGCCGAATTCTCACTTGATTTTGGATTCCGAGCCTTCCCTGAAGAGGTAGCCCAAGATCTAACACAGCATTCGCCTTAGGACTCAATTAGCCAAAAAACATCAGTTTTGACAAACACCTCAGAAATGAAAAAGAAACACATATTCCTGTTCCCCACATGCTGGAACGCCGAATTCTTGCTTGAATTTCGATTCCGAGCCTACCCTGAAGAGCTAGCCCAAAGTCTAACACAGCATTCGCCTTAGGATTCAATTCAGTCCAAAAACATCACTTTTGACAAACACCTCAGAAATGAAAAAGAAACACATATTCCTGTTCCCCACATGCTGGAAAGCCGAATTCTCGCTTGAATTTTGATTCCGAGCCTACCGTGAAGAGCTAGCCCAAAGTCTAACACCGCATTCGCCTCAGGATTCAATTCAGTCCAAAAACATCACTTTTGACAAACACCTCAGAAATGAAAAAGAAACACATATTCCTGTTCCCCACGTGTTGGAAAGCCGAATTCTCGCTTGATTTTCGATTCCGAGCCTACCCTGAAGAGCTAGCCCAAGGTCTAACACAGCATTCGCCTTATTTCTCAATTCAGCCCAAAAACATCACTTTTGACAAACACCTCAGAAATGAAAATGAAACACATATTCCTGTTCCCCACAGGCTGGAAAGCTGAATTCTCGCTTGATTTTTGATTCCGAGCCTACCCTGAAAAGCTAGCCCAAAGGATAACACAGCATTCGCCTTATTTCTCAATTCAGCCCAAAAACATCACTTTTGACAAACACCTCAGAAATGAAAAAGAAACACATATTCCTGTTCCCCACGGGCTGGAAAGCCGAATTCTCGCTCAATTTTTGATTCCGACCTTTCCCTGAAGAGCTAGCCCAATGTCTAACACAGCATTCGCCTCAGTTCTCAATTCAGCCAAAAAACATGACTTTTGACAAACACCTCAGAAATGAAAATGAAACACATATTCGTGTTCCGCACAGGCTGGAAAGCCGAATTCTCGCTCAATTTTTGATTCCGACCTTTCCCTGAAGAGCTAGCCCAAGGTCTAACACAGCATTCGCCTTATTTCTCAATTCAGCCCAAAAACATCACTTTTGGCAAACACCTCAGAAATAAAAAAGAAACACATATTCCTGTTCCACACGGGCTGGAAAGCCGAATTCTCGCTCAATTTTTGATTCCGACCTTTCCCTGAAGAGCTAGCCCAAGGTCTAACACAGCATTCGCCTTATTTCTCAATTCAGCCCAAAAACATCACTTTTGGCAAACACCTCAGAAATGAAAATGAAACACATATTCCTTTTCCCCAAAGGCTGCAAAGCCAAATTCTCGCTTGATTTTTGATTCCGACCTTTACTTGAAGTGCTAGCCCAATGTCTAATACTGCATTCGCCTTATTTCTCAATTCAGCCCAAAAACATCACTTTTGGCAAACACCTCAGAAATGAAAAAGAAACACATATTCCTGGTCCCCACGGGCTGGAAAGCCGAATTCTCGCTTGATTATTGATTCTGACCTTTCCCTGAAGAGCTAGCCCAAGGTCTAACACAGCATTCGCCTTAGGATTCAATACAGCCAAAAAACATGACTTTTGACAAACACCTCAGAAATGAAAATGAAACACATATTCCTGTTCTCCACGTGCTGCAAAGCCGAATTCTCGCTTGATTTTTGATTAAGACCTTTCCCTGAAGAGCTAGCCCAAGGTCAAACACAGCATTCGCCTTAGGACTCAATTAGCCAAAAAACATCTGTTTTGACAAACACCTCAGAAATGAAAAAGAAACACATATTCCTGTTCCCCACAGGCTGGAAAGCCGAATTCTTGCTTGATTTTTGATTCCGACCTTTCCCTGAAGAGCTAGCCCAATGTCTAACACGGAATTCGCCTTAGTTCTCAATTCAGCCCAAAAACATCACTTTTGACAAACACCTCAGAAATGAAAAAGAAACACATATTCCTGTTCCCCACATGCTGGAAAGCCGAATTCTTGCTTGAATTTCGATTCCGAGCCTACCCTGAAGAGCTAGCCCAAAGTCTAACACAGCATTCGCCTTAGGACTCAATACAGCCAAAAAACATGACTTTTGACAAACACCTCAGAAATGAAAATGAAACACATATTCCTTTTCCCCAAAGGCTGCAAAGCCAAATTCTCGCTTGATTTTTGATTCCGACCTTTACTTGAAGTGCTAGCCCAAGGTCTAATACTGCGCCTTATTTCTCAATTCAGCCCAAAAACATCACTTTTGGCAAACACCTCAGAAATGAAAAAGAAACACATATTCCTGGTCCCCACGGGCTGGAAAGCCGAATTCTCGCTTGATTATTGATTCTGACCTTTCCCTGAAGAGCTAGCCCAAGGTCTAACACAGCATTCGCCTTAGGATTCAATACAGCCAAAAAACATGACTTTTGACAAACACCTCAGAAATGAAAATGAAACACATATTCCTGTTCCCCATGTGTTGGAAAGCCGAATTCTC
The DNA here is from genome assembly GCA_023053685.1 of Diadophis punctatus similis. Classification (NCBI taxonomy): domain Eukaryota; kingdom Metazoa; phylum Chordata; class Lepidosauria; order Squamata; family Dipsadidae; genus Diadophis; species Diadophis punctatus. Next base: position 17,808 of record JALIGW010000411.1, read on the forward strand.
GCTTGATTTTCGATTCCGAGCCTACCCTGAAGAGCTAGCCGAAAGTCTAACACAGCATTCGCCTTAGGATTCAATTCAGCCCAAAAACATCACTTTTGACAAACACCTCAGAAATGAAAAAGAAACACATATTCCTGGTCCCCACGGGCTGGAAAGCCGAATTCTCGCTTGATTATTGATTCTGACCTTTCCCTGAAGAGCTAGCCCAAGGTCTAACACAGCATTCGCCTTAGTTCTCAATTCAGCCAAAAAACATCACTTTTGACAAACACATCAGAAATGAAAAAGAAACACATATTCCTGTTCCCCACATGCTGGAAAGCCGAATTCTCGCTTGAATTTTGATTCCGAGCCTACCGTGAAGAGCTAGCCCAAAGTCTAACACCGCATTCGCCTCAGGATTCAATTCAGTCCAAAAACATCACTTTTGACAAACACCTCAGAAATGAAAAAGAAACACATATTCCTGTTCCCCACGTGTTGGAAAGCCGAATTCTCGCTTGATTTTCGATTCCGAGCCTACCCTGAAGAGCTAGCCCAAGGTCTAACACAGCATTCGCCTTATTTCTCAATTCAGCCCAAAAACATCACTTTTGACAAACACCTCAGAAATGAAAATGAAACACATATTCCTGTTCCCCACAGGCTGGAAAGCTGAATTCTCGCTTGATTTTTGATTCCGAGCCTACCCTGAAAAGCTAGCCCAAAGTCTAACACAGCATTCGCCTTAGGATTCAATTCAGCCCAAAAACATCACTTTTGACAAACACCTCAGAAATGAAAAAGAAACACATATTCCTGTTCCCCATGGGCTGGAAAGCCGAATTCTCGCTTGATTATTGATTCTGACCTTTCCCTGAAGAGCTAGCGCAAGGTCTAACACAGCATTCGCCTTATTTCTCAATTCAGCCCAAAAACATCACTTTTGACAAACACCTCAGAAATGAAAAAGAAACACATATTCCTGTTCCCCACGGGCTGGAAAGCCGAATTCTCGCTCAATTTTTGATTCCGACCTTTCCCTGAAGAGCTAGCCCAATGTCTAACACAGCATTCGCCTCAGTTCTCAATTCAGCCAAAAAACATGACTTTTGACAAACACCTCAGAAATGAAAATGAAACACATATTCGTGTTCCACACGGGCTGGAAAGCCAAATTCTCGCTTGATTTTTGATTCCGACCTTTACTTGAAGTGCTAGCCCAAGGTCTAATACTGCATTCGCCTTATTTCTCAATTCAGCCCAAAAACATCACTTTTGGCAAACACCTCAGAAATGAAAAAGAAACACATATTCCTGTTCCCCACGGGCTGGAAAGCCGAATTCTCGCTCAATTTTTGATTCCGACCTTTCCCTGAAGAGCTAGCCCAATGTCTAACACAGCATTCGCCTCAGTTCTCAATTCAGCCAAAAAACATGACTTTTGACAAACACCTCAGAAATGAAAATGAAACACATATTCGTGTTCCGCACAGGCTGGAAAGCCGAATTCTCGCTCAATTTTTGATTCCGACCTTTCCCTGAAGAGCTAGCCCAAGGTCTAACACAGCATTCGCCTTATTTCTCAATTCAGCCCAAAAACATCACTTTTGGCAAACACCTCAGAAATAAAAAAGAAACACATATTCCTGTTCCACACGGGCTGGAAAGCCGAATTCTCGCTCAATTTTTGATTCCGACCTTTCCCTGAAGAGCTAGCCCAAGGTCTAACACAGCATTCGCCTTATTTCTCAATTCAGCCCAAAAACATCACTTTTGGCAAACACCTCAGAAATGAAAATGAAACACATATTCCTTTTCCCCAAAGGCTGCAAAGCCAAATTCTCGCTTGATTTTTGATTCCGACCTTTACTTGAAGTGCTAGCCCAAGGTCTAATACTGCATTCGCCTTATTTCTCAATTCAGCCCAAAAACATCACTTTTGGCAAACACCTCAGAAATGAAAAAGAAACACATATTCCTGGTCCCCACGGGCTGGAAAGCCGAATTCTCGCTTGATTATTGATTCTGACCTTTCCCTGAAGAGCTAGCCCAAGGTCTAACACAGCATTCGCCTTAGGATTCAATACAGCCAAAAAACATGACTTTTGACAAACACCTCAGAAATGAAAATGAAACACATATTCCTGTTCCCCACGTGCTGCAAAGCCGAATTCTCGCTTGATTTTTGATTAAGACCTTTCCCTGAAGAGCTAGCCCAAGGTCAAACACAGCATTCGCCTTAGGACTCAATTAGCCAAAAAACATCTGTTTTGACAAACACCTCAGAAATGAAAAAGAAACACATATTCCTGTTCCCCACAGGCTGGAAAGCCGAATTCTTGCTTGATTTTTGATTCCGACCTTTCCCTGAAGAGCTAGCCCAATGTCTAACACGGAATTCGCCTTAGTTCTCAATTCAGCCCAAAAACATCACTTTTGACAAACACCTCAGAAATGAAAAAGAAACACATATTCCTGTTCCCCACATGCTGGAAAGCCGAATTCTTGCTTGAATTTCGATTCCGAGCCTACCCTGAAGAGCTAGCCCAAAGCCTAACACAGCATTCGCCTTAGGACTCAATACAGCCAAAAAACATGACTTTTGACAAACACCTCAGAAATGAAAATGAAACACATATTCCTTTTCCCCAAAGGCTGCAAAGCCAAATTCTCGCTTGATTTTTGATTCCGACCTTTACTTGAAGTGCTAGCCCAAGGTCTAATACTGCGCCTTATTTCTCAATTCAGCCCAAAAACATCACTTTTGGCAAACACCTCAGAAATGAAAAATAAACACATATTCCTGGTCCCCACGGGCTGGAAAGCCGAATTCTCGCTTGATTATTGATTCTGACCTTTCCCTGAAGAGCTAGCCCAAGGTCTAACACAGCATTCGCCTTAGGATTCAATACAGCCAAAAAACATGACTTTTGACAAACACCTCAGAAATGAAAATGAAACACATATTCCTGTTCCCCATGTGTTGGAAAGCCGAATTCTCGCTTGATTTTCGATTCCGAGCCTACCCTGAAGAGCTAGCCGAAAGTCTAACACAGCATTCGCCTTAGGATTCAATTCAGCCCAAAAACATCACTTTTGACAAACACCTCAGAAATGAAAAAGAAACACATATTCCTGGTCCCCACGGGCTGGAAAGCCGAATTCTCGCTTGATTATTGATTCTGACCTTTCCCTGAAGAGCTAGCCCAAGGTCTAACACAGCATTCGCCTTAGTTCTCAATTCAGCCAAAAAACATCACTTTTGACAAACACATCAGAAATGAAAAAGAAACACATATTCCTGTTCCCCACATGCTGGAAAGCCGAATTCTCGCTTGAATTTTGATTCCGAGCCTACCGTGAAGAGCTAGCCCAAAGTCTAACACCGCATTCGCCTCAGGATTCAATTCAGTCCAAAAACATCACTTTTGACAAACACCTCAGAAATGAAAAAGAAACACATATTCCTGTTCCCCACGTGTTGGAAAGCCGAATTCTCGCTTGATTTTCGATTCCGAGCCTACCCTGAAGAGCTAGCCCAAGGTCTAACACAGCATTCGCCTTATTTCTCAATTTAGCCCAAAAACATCACTTTTGACAAACACCTCAGAAATGAAAATGAAACACATATTCCTGTTCCCCACAGGCTGGAAAGCTGAATTCTCGCTTGATTTTTGATTCCGAGCCTACCCTGAAAAGCTAGCCCAAAGTCTAACACAGCATTCGCCTTAGGATTCAATTCAGCCCAAAAACATCACTTTTGACAAACACCTCAGAAATGAAAAAGAAACACATATTCCTGTTCCCCATGGGCTGGAAAGCCGAATTCTCGCTTGATTATTGATTCTGACCTTTCCCTGAAGAGCTAGCGCAAGGTCTAACACAGCATTCGCCTTATTTCTCAATTCAGCCCAAAAACATCACTTTTGACAAACACCTCAGAAATGAAAAAGAAACACATATTCCTGTTCCCCACGGGCTGGAAAGCCGAATTCTCGCTCAATTTTTGATTCCGACCTTTCCCTGAAGAGCTAGCCCAATGTCTAACACAGCATTCGCCTCAGTTCTCAATTCAGCCAAAAAACATGACTTTTGACAAACACCTCAGAAATGAAAATGAAACACATATTCGTGTTCCGCACAGGCTGGAAAGCCGAATTCTCGCTCAATTTTTGATTCCGACCTTTCCCTGAAGAGCTAGCCCAAGGTCTAACACAGCATTCGCCTTATTTCTCAATTCAGCCCAAAAACATCACTTTTGGCAAACACCTCAGAAATAAAAAAGAAACACATATTCCTGTTCCACACGGGCTGGAAAGCCGAATTCTCGCTCAATTTTTGATTCCGACCTTTCCCTGAAGAGCTAGCCCAAGGTCTAACACAGCATTCGCCTTATTTCTCAATTCAGCCCAAAAACATCACTTTTGGCAAACACCTCAGAAATGAAAATGAAACACATATTCCTTTTCCCCAAAGGCTGCAAAGCCAAATTCTCGCTTGATTTTTGATTCCGACCTTTACTTGAAGTGCTAGCCCAAGGTCTAATACTGCATTCGCCTTATTTCTCAATTCAGCCCAAAAACATCACTTTTGGCAAACACCTCAGAAATGAAAAAGAAACACATATTCCTGGTCCCCACGGGCTGGAAAGCCGAATTCTCGCTTGATTATTGATTCTGACCTTTCCCTGAAGAGCTAGCCCAAGGTCTAACACAGCATTCGCCTTAGGATTCAATACAGCCAAAAAACATGACTTTTGACAAACACCTCAGAAATGAAAATGAAACACATATTCCTGTTCCCCACGTGCTGCAAAGCCGAATTCTCGCTTGATTTTTGATTAAGACCTTTCCCTGAAGAGCTAGCCCAAGGTCAAACACAGCATTCGCCTTAGGACTCAATTAGCCAAAAAACATCTGTTTTGACAAACACCTCAGAAATGAAAAAGAAACACATATTCCTGTTCCCCACAGGCTGGAAAGCCGAATTCTTGCTTGATTTTTGATTCCGACCTTTCCCTGAAGAGCTAGCCCAATGTCTAACACGGAATTCGCCTTAGTTCTCAATTCAGCCCAAAAACATCACTTTTGACAAACACCTCAGAAATGAAAAAGAAACACATATTCCTGTTCCCCACATGCTGGAAAGCCGAATTCTTGCTTGAATTTCGATTCCGAGCCTACCCTGAAGAGCTAGCCCAAAGCCTAACACAGCATTCGCCTTAGGACTCAATACAGCCAAAAAACATGACTTTTGACAAACACCTCAGAAATGAAAATGAAACACATATTCCTTTTCCCCAAAGGCTGCAAAGCCAAATTCTCGCTTGATTTTTGATTCCGACCTTTACTTGAAGTGCTAGCCCAAGGTCTAATACTGCGCCTTATTTCTCAATTCAGCCCAAAAACATCACTTTTGGCAAACACCTCAGAAATGAAAAAGAAACACATATTCCTGGTCCCCACGGGCTGGAAAGCCGAATTCTCGCTTGATTATTGATTCTGACCTTTCCCTGAAGAGCTAGCCCAAGGTCTAACACAGCATTCGCCTTAGGATTCAATACAGCCAAAAAACATGACTTTTGACAAACACCTCAGAAATGAAAATGAAACACATATTCCTGTTCCCCATGTGTTGGAAAGCCGAATTCTCGCTTGATTTTCGATTCCGAGCCTACCCTGAAGAGCTAGCCGAAAGTCTAACACAGCATTCGCCTTAGGATTCAATTCAGCCCAAAAACATCACTTTTGACAAACACCTCAGAAATGAAAAAGAAACACATATTCCTGGTCCCCACGGGCTGGAAAGCCGAATTCTCGCTTGATTATTGATTCCGAGCCTACCGTGAAGAGCTAGCCCAAAGTCTAACACCGCATTCGCCTCAGGATTCAATTCAGTCCAAAAACATCACTTTTGACAAACACCTCAGAAATGAAAAAGAAACACATATTCCTGTTCCCCACGTGTTGGAAAGCCGAATTCTCGCTTGATTTTCGATTCCGAGCCTACCCTGAAGAGCTAGCCCAAGGTCTAACACAGCATTCGCCTTATTTCTCAATTCAGCCCAAAAACATCACTTTTGACAAACACCTCAGAAATGAAAATGAAACACATATTCCTGTTCCCCACAGGCTGGAAAGCTGAATTCTCGCTTGATTTTTGATTCCGAGCCTACCCTGAAAAGCTAGCCCAAAGTCTAACACAGCATTCGCCTTAGGATTCAATTCAGCCCAAAAACATCACTTTTGACAAACACCTCAGAAATGAAAAAGAAACACATATTCCTGTTCCCCATGGGCTGGAAAGCCGAATTCTCGCTTGATTATTGATTCTGACCTTTCCCTGAAGAGCTAGCGCAAGGTCTAACACAGCATTCGCCTTATTTCTCAATTCAGCCCAAAAACATCACTTTTGACAAACACCTCAGAAATGAAAAAGAAACACATATTCCTGTTCCCCACGGGCTGGAAAGCCGAATTCTCGCTCAATTTTTGATTCCGACCTTTCCCTGAAGAGCTAGCCCAATGTCTAACACAGCATTCGCCTCAGTTCTCAATTCAGCCAAAAAACATGACTTTTGACAAACACCTCAGAAATGAAAATGAAACACATATTCGTGTTCCGCACAGGCTGGAAAGCCGAATTCTCGCTCAATTTTTGATTCCGACCTTTCCCTGAAGAGCTAGCCCAAGGTCTAACACAGCATTCGCCTTATTTCTCAATTCAGCCCAAAAACATCACTTTTGGCAAACACCTCAGAAATAAAAAAGAAACACATATTCCTGTTCCACACGGGCTGGAAAGCCGAATTCTCGCTCAATTTTTGATTCCGACCTTTCCCTGAAGAGCTAGCCCAAGGTCTAACACAGCATTCGCCTTATTTCTCAATTCAGCCCAAAAACATCACTTTTGGCAAACACCTCAGAAATGAAAATGAAACACATATTCCTTTTCCCCAAAGGCTGCAAAGCCAAATTCTCGCTTGATTTTTGATTCCGACCTTTACTTGAAGTGCTAGCCCAAGGTCTAATACTGCATTCGCCTTATTTCTCAATTCAGCCCAAAAACATCACTTTTGGCAAACACCTCAGAAATGAAAAAGAAACACATATTCCTGGTCCCCACGGGCTGGAAAGCCGAATTCTCGCTTGATTATTGATTCTGACCTTTCCCTGAAGAGCTAGCCCAAGGTCTAACACAGCATTCGCCTTAGGATTCAATACAGCCAAAAAACATGACTTTTGACAAACACCTCAGAAATGAAAATGAAACACATATTCCTGTTCCCCACGTGCTGCAAAGCCGAATTCTCGCTTGATTTTTGATTAAGACCTTTCCCTGAAGAGCTAGCCCAAGGTCAAACACAGCATTCGCCTTAGGACTCAATTAGCCAAAAAACATCTGTTTTGACAAACACCTCAGAAATGAAAAAGAAACACATATTCCTGTTCCCCACAGGCTGGAAAGCCGAATTCTTGCTTGATTTTTGATTCCGACCTTTCCCTGAAGAGCTAGCCCAATGTCTAACACGGAATTCGCCTTAGTTCTCAATTCAGCCCAAAAACATCACTTTTGACAAACACCTCAGAAATGAAAAAGAAACACATATTCCTGTTCCCCACATGCTGGAAAGCCGAATTCTTGCTTGAATTTCGATTCCGAGCCTACCCTGAAGAGCTAGCCCAAAGCCTAACACAGCATTCGCCTTAGGACTCAATACAGCCAAAAAACATGACTTTTGACAAACACCTCAGAAATGAAAATGAAACACATATTCCTTTTCCCCAAAGGCTGCAAAGCCAAATTCTCGCTTGATTTTTGATTCCGACCTTTACTTGAAGTGCTAGCCCAAGGTCTAATACTGCGCCTTATTTCTCAATTCAGCCCAAAAACATCACTTTTGGCAAACACCTCAGAAATGAAAAAGAAACACATATTCCTGGTCCCCACGGGCTGGAAAGCCGAATTCTCACTTGATTTTGGATTCCGAGCCTTCCCTGAAGAGGTAGCCCAAGATCTAACACAGCATTCGCCTTAGGACTCAATTAGCCAAAAAACATCAGTTTTGACAAACACCTCAGAAATGAAAAAGAAACACATATTCCTGTTCCCCACATGCTGGAACGCCGAATTCTTGCTTGAATTTCGATTCCGAGCCTACCCTGAAGAGCTAGCCCAAAGTCTAACACAGCATTCGCCTTAGGATTCAATTCAGTCCAAAAACATCACTTTTGACAAACACCTCAGAAATGAAAAAGAAACACATATTCCTGTTCCCCACGTGCTGGAAAGCCGAATTCTCGCTTGATTTTCGATTCCGAGCCTACCCTGAAGAGCTAGCCCAAAGTCTAACACAGCATTCGCCTTATTTCTCAATTCAGCCCAAAAACATCACTTTTGACAAACACCTCAGAAATGAAAATGAAACACATAGTCCTGTTCCCCACAGGCTGGAAAGCTGAATTCTCGCTTGATTTTTGATTCCGAGCCTACCCTGAAAAGCTAGCCCAAAGTCTAACACAGCATTCGCCTTAGGATTCAATTCAGCCCAAAAACATCACTTTTGACAAACACCTCAGAAATGAAAAAGAAACACATATTCCTGTTCCCCATGGGCTGGAAAGCCGAATTCTCGCTTGATTATTGATTCTGACCTTTCCCTGAAGAGCTAGCGCAAGGTCTAACACAGCATTTGCCTTATTTCTCAATTCAGCCCAAAAACATCACTTTTGACAAACACCTCAGAAATGAAAAAGAAACACATATTCCTGTTCCCCACGGGCTGGAAAGCCGAATTCTCGCTCAATTTTTGATTCTGACCTTTCCCTGAAGAGCTAGCGCAAGGTCTAACACAGCATTCGCCTTATTTCTCAATTCAGCCCAAAAACATCACTTTTGGCAAACACCTCAGAAATGAAAAAGAAACACATATTCCTGTTCCCCACGGGCTGGAAAGCCGAATTCTCGCTCAATTTTTGATTCCGACCTTTCCCTGAAGAGCTAGCCCAAGGTCTAACACAGCATTCGCCTTATTTCTCAATTCAGCCCAAAAACATCACTTTTGGCAAACACCTCAGAAATGAAAAAGAAACACATATTCCTGTTCCCCATGGGCTGGAAAGCTGAATTCTCGCTCGATTTTTGATTCTGACCTTTCCCTGAAGAGCTAGCCCAAGGTCTAACACAGCATTCGCCTTATTTCTCAATTCAGCCCAAAAACATCACTTTTGACAAACACCTCAGAAATGAAAATGAAACACATATTCCTGTTCCCCACAGGCTGGAAAGCTGAATTCTCGCTTGATTTTTGATTCCGAGCCTACCCTGAAAAGCTAGCCCAAAGTCTAACACAGCATTCGCCTTAGGATTCAATTCAGCCCAAAAACATCACTTTTGACAAACACCTCAGAAATGAAAAAGAAACACATATTCCTGTTCCCCATGGGCTGGAAAGCCGAATTCTCGCTTGATTATTGATTCTGACCTTTCCCTGAAGAGCTAGCGCAAGGTCTAACACAGCATTCGCCTTATTTCTCAATTCAGCCCAAAAACATCACTTTTGACAAACACCTCAGAAATGAAAAAGAAACACATATTCCTGTTCCCCACGGGCTGGAAAGCCGAATTCTCGCTCAATTTTTGATTCCGACCTTTCCCTGAAGAGCTAGCCCAATGTCTAACACAGCATTCGCCTCAGTTCTCAATTCAGCCAAAAAACATGACTTTTGACAAACACCTCAGAAATGAAAATGAAACACATATTCGTGTTCCGCACAGGCTGGAAAGCCGAATTCTCGCTCAATTTTTGATTCCGACCTTTCCCTGAAGAGCTAGCCCAAGGTCTAACACAGCATTCGCCTTATTTCTCAATTCAGCCCAAAAACATCACTTTTGGCAAACACCTCAGAAATAAAAAAGAAACACATATTCCTGTTCCACACGGGCTGGAAAGCCGAATTCTCGCTCAATTTTTGATTCCGACCTTTCCCTGAAGAGCTAGCCCAAGGTCTAACACAGCATTCGCCTTATTTCTCAATTCAGCCCAAAAACATCACTTTTGGCAAACACCTCAGAAATAAAAAAGAAACACATATTCCTGTTCCACACGGGCTGGAAAGCCGAATTCTCGCTTGATTATTGATTCTGACCTTTCCCTGAAGAGCTAGCGCAAGGTCTAACACAGCATTTGCCTTATTTCTCAATTCAGCCCAAAAACATCACTTTTGACAAACACCTCAGAAATGAAAAAGAAACACATATTCCTGTTCCCCACGGGCTGGAAAGCCGAATTCTCGCTCAATTTTTGATTCCGACCTTTCCCTGAAGAGCTAGCCCAAGGTCTAACACAGCATTCGCCTTATTTCTCAATTCAGCCCAAAAACATCACTTTTGGCAAACACCTCAGAAATAAAAAAGAAACACATATTCCTGTTCCACACGGGCTGGAAAGCCGAATTCTCGCTTGATTATTGATTCTGACCTTTCCCTGAAGAGCTAGCGCAAGGTCTAACACAGCATTTGCCTTATTTCTCAATTCAGCCCAAAAACATCACTTTTGACAAACACCTCAGAAATGAAAAAGAAACACATATTCCTGTTCCCCACGGGCTGGAAAGCCGAATTCTCGCTCAATTTTTGATTCTGACCTTTCCCTGAAGAGCTAGCGCAAGGTCTAACACAGCATTCGCCTTATTTCTCAATTCAGCCCAAAAACATCACTTTTGGCAAACACCTCAGAAATGAAAAAGAAACACATATTCCTGTTCCCCACGGGCTGGAAAGCCGAATTCTCGCTCAATTTTTGATTCCGACCTTTCCCTGAAGAGCTAGCCCAAGGTCTAACACAGCATTCGCCTTATTTCTCAATTCAGCCCAAAAACATCACTTTTGGCAAACACCCCAGAAATGAAAAAGAAACTCATATTCCTGTTCCCCATGGGCTGGAAAGCTGAATTCTCGCTCAATTTTTGATTCTGACCTTTCCCTGAAGAGCTAGCCCAAGGTCTAACACAGCATTTGCCTTATTTCTCAATTCAGCCCAAAAACATCACTTTTGACAAACACCTCAGAAATGAAAAAGAAACACATATTCCTGTTCCCCACGGGCTGGAAAGCCGAATTCTCGCTCAATTTTTGATTCCGACCTTTCCCTGAAGAGCTAGCGCAAGGTCTAACACAGCATTCGCCTTATTTCTCAATTCAGCCCAAAAACATCACTTTTGGCAAACACCTCAGAAATGAAAAAGAAACACATATTCCTGTTCCCCACGGGCTGGAAAGCCGAATTCTCGCTCAATTTTTGATTCCGACCTTTCCCTGAAGAGCTAGCCCAAGGTCTAACACAGCATTCGCCTTATTTCTCAATTCAGCCCAAAAACATCACTTTTGGCAAACACCTCAGAAATGAACATGAAACACATATTCCTGTTCCCCATGGGCTGGAAAGCCGAATTCTCGCTTGATTATTGATTCCGACCTTTCCCTGAAGAGCTAGCGCAAGGTCTAACACAGCATTCGCCTTATTTCTCAATTCAGCCCAAAAACATCACTTTTGACAAACACCTCAGAAATGAAAAAGAAACACATATTCCTGTTCCCCACGGGCTGGAAAGCCGAATTCTCGCTCAATTTTTGATTCCGACCTTTCCCTGAAGAGCTAGCCCAATGTCTAACACAGCATTCGCCTCAGTTCTCAATTCAGCCAAAAAACATGACTTTTGACAAACACCTCAGAAATGAAAATGAAACACATATTCGTGTTCCGCACAGGCTGGAAAGCCGAATTCTCGCTCAATTTTTGATTCCGACCTTTCCCTGAAGAGCTAGCCCAAGGTCTAACACAGCATTCGCCTTATTTCTCAATTCAGCCCAAAAACATCACTTTTGACAAACACCTCAGAAATGAAAATGAAACACATATTCCTGTTCCCCACAGGCTGGAAAGCTGAATTCTCGCTTGATTTTTGATTCCGAGCCTACCCTGAAAAGCTAGCCCAAAGTCTAACACAGCATTCGCCTTAGGATTCAATTCAGCCCAAAAACATCACTTTTGACAAACACCTCAGAAATGAAAAAGAAACACATATTCCTGTTCCCCATGGGCTGGAAAGCCGAATTCTCGCTTGATTATTGATTCTGACCTTTCCCTGAAGAGCTAGCGCAAGGTCTAACACAGCATTTGCCTTATTTCTCAATTCAGCCCAAAAACATCACTTTTGACAAACACCTCAGAAATGAAAAAGAAACACATATTCCTGTTCCCCACGGGCTGGAAAGCCGAATTCTCGCTCAATTTTTGATTCCGACCTTTCCCTGAAGAGCTAGCCCAAGGTCTAACACAGCATTCGCCTTATTTCTCAATTCAGCCCAAAAACATCACTTTTGGCAAACACCTCAGAAATGAAAAAGAAACACATATTCCTGTTCCACATGGGCTGGAAAGCTGAATTCTCGCTCAATTTTTGATTCTGACCTTTCCCTGAAGAGCTAGCCCAAGGTCTAACACAGCATTCGCCTTATTTCTCAATTCAGCCCAAAAACATCACTTTTGACAAACACCTCAGAAATGAAAATGAAACACATATTCCTGTTCCCCACAGGCTGGAAAGCTGAATTCTCGCTTGATTTTTGATTCCGAGCCTACCCTGAAAAGCTAGCCCAAAGTCTAACACAGCATTCGCCTTAGGATTCAATTCAGCCCAAAAACATCACTTTTGACAAACACCTCAGAAATGAAAAAGAAACACATATTCCTGTTCCCCATGGGCTGGAAAGCCGAATTCTCGCTTGATTATTGATTCTGACCTTTCCCCGAAGAGCTAGCGCAAGGTCTAACTCAGCATTCGCCTTATTTCTCAATTCAGCCCAAAAACATCACTTTTGACAAACACCTCAGAAATGAAAAAGAAACACATATTCCTGTTCCCCACGGGCTGGAAAGCCGAATTCTCGCTCAATTTTTGATTCCGACCTTTCCCTGAAGAGCTAGCCCAATGTCTAACACAGCATTCGCCTCAGTTCTCAATTCAGCCCAAAAACATCACTTTTGACAAACACCTCAGAAATGAAAAAGAAACACATATTCCTGGTCCCCACGGGCTGGAAAGCCGAATTCTCGCTTGATTATTGATTCTGACCTTTCCCTGAAGAGCTAGCCCAAGGTCTAACACAGCATTCGCCTTAGGATTCAATACAGCCAAAAAACATGACTTTTGACAAACACCTCAGAAATGAAAATGAAACACATATTCCTGTTCCCCACGTGCTGCAAAGCCGAATTCTCGCTTGATTTTTGATTAAGACCTTTCCCTGAAGAGCTAGCCCAAGGTCAAACACAGCATTCGCCTTAGGACTCAATTAGCCCAAAAACATCACTTTTGACAAACACCTCAGAAATAAAAAAGAAACACATATTCCTGTTCCACACGGGCTGGAAAGCCGAATTCTCGCTCAATTTTTGATTCCGACCTTTCCCTGAAGAGCTAGCCCAAAGTCTAACACAGCATTCGCCTTAGGATTCAATTCAGCCCAAAAACATCACTTTTGACAAACACCTCAGAAATGAAAAAGAAACACATATTCCTGTTCCCCACAGGCTGGAAAGCTGAATTCTCGCTTGATTTTTGATTCCGAGCCTACCCTGAAAAGCTAGCCCAAAGTCTAACACAGCATTCGCCTTAGGATTCAATTCAGCCCAAAAACATCACTTTTGACAAACACCTCAGAAATGAAAAAGAAACACATATTCCTGTTCCCCATGGGCTGGAAAGCCGAATTCTCGCTTGATTATTGATTCTGACCTTTCCCTGAAGAGCTAGCGCAAGGTCTAACACAGCATTCGCCTTATTTCTCAATTCAGCCCAAAAACATCACTTTTGACAAACACCTCAGAAATGAAAAAGAAACACATATTCCTGTTCCCCACGGGCTGGAAAGCCGAATTCTCGCTCAATTTTTGATTCCGACCTTTCCCTGAAGAGCTAGCCCAAGGTCTAACACAGCATTCGCCTTATTTCTCAATTCAGCCCAAAAACATCACTTTTGACAAACACCTCAGAAATGAAAAAGAAACACATATTCCTGTTCCCCACGGGCTGGAAAGCCGAATTCTCGCTCAATTTTTGATTCCGACCTTTCCCTGAAGAGCTAGCCCAATGTCTAACACAGCATTCGCCTCAGTTCTCAATTCAGCCAAAAAACATGACTTTTGACAAACACCTCAGAAATGAAAATGAAACACATATTCGTGTTCCGCACAGGCTGGAAAGCCGAATTCTCGCTCAATTTTTGATTCCGACCTTTCCCTGAAGAGCTAGCCCAAGGTCTAACACAGCATTCGCCTTATTTCTCAATTCAGCCCAAAAACATCACTTTTGACAAACACCTCAGAAATGAAAATGAAACACATATTCCTGTTCCCCACAGGCTGGAAAGCTGAATTCTCGCTTGATTTTTGATTCCGAGCCTACCCTGAAAAGCTAGCCCAAAGTCTAACACAGCATTCGCCTTAGGATTCAATTCAGCCCAAAAACATCACTTTTGACAAACACCTCAGAAATGAAAAAGAAACACATATTCCTGTTCCCCATGGGCTGGAAAGCCGAATTCTCGCTTGATTATTGATTCTGACCTTTCCCTGAAGAGCTAGCGCAAGGTCTAACACAGCATTTGCCTTATTTCTCAATTCAGCCCAAAAACATCACTTTTGACAAACACCTCAGAAATGAAAAAGAAACACATATTCCTGTTCCCCACGGGCTGGAAAGCCGAATTCTCGCTCAATTTTTGATTCTGACCTTTCCCTGAAGAGCTAGCGCAAGGTCTAACACAGCATTCGCCTTATTTCTCAATTCAGCCCAAAAACATCACTTTTGGCAAACACCTCAGAAATGAAAAAGAAACACATATTCCTGTTCCCCACGGGCTGGAAAGCCGAATTCTCGCTCAATTTTTGATTCCGACCTTTCCCTGAAGAGCTAGCCCAAGGTCTAACACAGCATTCGCCTTATTTCTCAATTCAGCCCAAAAACATCACTTTTGACAAACACCTCAGAAATGAAAATGAAACACATATTCCTGTTCCCCACAGGCTGCAAAGCCGAATTCTCGCTTGATTTTTGATTAAGACCTTTCCCTGAAGAGCTAGCCCAAGGTCAAACACAGCATTCGCCTTAGGACTCAATTAGCCCAAAAACATCACTTTTGACAAACACCTCAGAAATAAAAAAGAAACACATATTCCTGTTCCACACGGGCTGGAAAGCCGAATTCTCGCTCAATTTTTGATTCCGACCTTTCCCTGAAGAGCTAGCCCAAAGTCTAACACAGCATTCGCCTTAGGATTCAATTCAGCCCAAAAACATCACTTTTGACAAACACCTCAGAAATGAAAAAGAAACACATATTCCTGTTCCCCACAGGCTGGAAAGCTGAATTCTCGCTTGATTTTTGATTCCGAGCCTACCCTGAAAAGCTAGCCCAAAGTCTAACACAGCATTCGCCTTAGGATTCAATTCAGCCCAAAAACATCACTTTTGACAAACACCTCAGAAATGAAAAAGAAACACATATTCCTGTTCCCCATGGGCTGGAAAGCCGAATTCTCGCTTGATTATTGATTCTGACCTTTCCCTGAAGAGCTAGCGCAAGGTCTAACACAGCATTCGCCTTATTTCTCAATTCAGCCCAAAAACATCACTTTTGACAAACACCTCAGAAATGAAAAAGAAACACATATTCCTGTTCCCCACGGGCTGGAAAGCCGAATTCTCGCTCAATTTTTGATTCCGACCTTTCCCTGAAGAGCTAGCCCAATGTCTAACACAGCATTCGCCTCAGTTCTCAATTCAGCCAAAAAACATGACTTTTGACAAACACCTCAGAAATGAAAATGAAACACATATTCGTGTTCCGCACAGGCTGGAAAGCCGAATTCTCGCTTAATTTTTGATTCCGACCTTTCCCTGAAGAGCTAGCCCAAGGTCTAACACAGCATTCGCCTTATTTCTCAATTCAGCCCAAAAACATCACTTTTGGCAAACACCTCAGAAATGAAAAAGAAACACATATTCCTGTTCCACACGGGCTGGAAAGCCGAATTCTCGCTCAATTTTTGATTCCGACCTTTCCCTGAAGAGCTAGCCGAAGGTCTAACACAGCATTCGCCTTATTTCTCAATTCAGCCCAAAAACATCACTTTTGGCAAACACCTCAGAAATAAAAAAGAAACACATATTCCTGTTCCACACGGGCTGGAAAGCCGAATTCTCGCTCAATTTTTGATTCCGACCTTTCCCTGAAGAGCTAGCCCAAAGTCTAACACAGCATTCGCCTTAGGATTCAATTCAGCCCAAAAACATCACTTTTGACAAACACCTCAGAAATGAAAAAGAAACACATATTCCTGTTCCCCACAGGCTGGAAAGCTGAATTCTCGCTTGATTTTTGATTCCGAGCCTACCCTGAAAAGCTAGCCCAAAGTCTAACACAGCATTCGCCTTATTTCTCAATTCAGCCCAAAAACATCACTTTTGACAAACACCTCAGAAATGAAAAAGAAACACATATTCCTGTTCCCCACGGGCTGGAAAGCTGAATTCTCGCTCAATTTTTGATTCCGACCTTTCCCTGAAGAGCTAGCCCAAAGTCTAACACAGCATTCGCCTTAGGATTCAATTCAGCCCAAAAACATCACTTTTGACAAACACCTCAGAAATGAAAAAGAAACACATATTCCTGTTCCCCATGGGCTGGAAAGCCGAATTCTCGCTTGATTTTCGATTACAAGCCTTCGCTGAAGAGCTAGCCCAAAGTCTAACACTGCATTCTCCTTATTTCTCAATTCAGCCCAAAAACATCACTTTTGACAAACACCTCAGAAATGAAAATGAAACACATATTCCTGTTCCCCACAGGCTGGAAAGCTGAATTCTTGCTTGATTTTTGATTCCGAGCCTACCCTGAAAAGCTAGCCCAAAGTCTAACACAGCATTCGCCTTAGGATTCAATTCAGCCCAAAAACATCACTTTTGACAAACACCTCAGAAATGAAAATTAAACACATATTCCTGTTCCCCACAGGCTGGAAAGCTGAATTCCCGCTTGATTTTTGATTCCGAGCCTACCCTGAAAAGCTAGCCCAAAGTCTAACACAGCATTCGCCTTAGGATTCAATTCAGCCCAAAAACATCACTTTTGACAAACACCTCAGAAATGAAAATGAAACACATATTCCTGTTCCCCACAGGCTGGAAAGCTGAATTCTCGCTTGATTTTTGATTCCGAGCCTACCCTGAAAAGCTAGCCCAAAGTCTAACACAGCATTCGCCTTAGGATTCAATTCAGCCCAAAAACATCACTTTTGACAAACACCTCAGAAATGAAAAAGAAACACATATTCCTGTTCCCCATGGGCTGGAAAGCCGAATTCTCGCTTGATTATTGATTCTGACCTTTCCCTGAAGAGCTAGCGCAAGGTCTAACACAGCATTCGCCTTAGGATTCAATTCAGCCCAAAAACATCACTTTTGACAAACACCTCAGAAATGAAAAAGAAACACATATTCCTGTTCCCCATGGGCTGGAAAGCTGAATTCTCGGCAAACACCTCAGAAATGAAAAAGAAACACATATTCCTGTTCCCCATGGGCTGGAAAGCCGAATTCTCGCTCAATTTTTGATTCCGACCTTTCCCTGAAGAGCTAGCCCAAGGTCTAACACAGCATTCGCCTTATTTCTCAATTCAGCCCAAAAACATCACTTTTGGCAAACACCTCAGAAATGAAAAAGAAACACATATTCCTGTTCCCCATGGGCTGGAAAGCTGAATTCTCGCTCAATTTTTGATTCTGACCTTTCCCTGAAGAGCTAGCCCAAGGTCTAACACAGCATTCGCCTTATTTCTCAATTCAGCCCAAAAACATCACTTTTGACAAACACCTCAGAAATGAAAATGAAACACATATTCCTGTTCCCCACAGGCTGGAAAGCTGAATTCTCGCTTGATTTTTGATTCCGAGCCTACCCTGAAAAGCTAGCCCAAAGTCTAACACAGCATTCGCCTTAGGATTCAATTCAGCCCAAAAACATCACTTTTGACAAACACCTCAGAAATGAAAAAGAAACACATATTCCTGTTCCCCATGGGCTGGAAAGCCGAATTCTCGCTTGATTATTGATTCTGACCTTTCCCTGAAGAGCTAGCGCAAGGTCTAACACAGCATTCGCCTTATTTCTCAATTCAGCCCAAAAACATCACTTTTGACAAACACCTCAGAAATGAAAAAGAAACACATATTCCTGTTCCCCACGGGCTGGAAAGCCGAATTCTCGCTCAATTTTTGATTCCGACCTTTCCCTGAAGAGCTAGCCCAATGTCTAACACAGCATTCGCCTCAGTTCTCAATTCAGCAAAAAAACATGACTTTTGACAAACACCTCAGAAATGAAAATGAAACACATATTCGTGTTCCGCACAGGCTGGAAAGCCGAATTCCTCGCTCAATTTTTGATTCTGACCTTTCCCTGAAGAGCTAGCCCAAGGTCTAACACAGCATTCGCCTTATTTCTCAATTCAGCCCAAAAACATCACTTTTGGCAAACACCATAGAAATGAAAAAGAAACACATATTCCTGTTCCACACGGGCTGGAAAGCCGAATTCTCGCTCAATTTTTGATTCCGACCTTTCCCTGAAGAGCTAGCCCAAAGTCTAACACAGCATTCGCCTTAGGATTCAATTCAGCCCAAAAACATCACTTTTCACAAACACCTCAGAAATGAAAAAGAAACACATATTCCTGTTCCCCACAGGCTGGAAAGCTGAATTCTCGCTTGATTTTTGATTCCGAGCCTACCCTGAAAAGCTAGCCCAAAGTCTAACACAGCATTCGCCTTATTTCTCAATTCAGCCCAAAAACATCACTTTTGACAAACACCTCAGAAATGAAAAAGAAACACATATTCCTGTTCCCCACGGGCTGGAAAGCTGAATTCTCGCTCAATTTTTGATTCCGACCTTTCCCTGAAGAGCTAGCCCAAGGTCTAACACAGCATTCGCCTTATTTCTCAATTCAGCCCAAAAACATCACTTTTGACAAACACCTCAGAAATGAAAATGAAACACATATTCCTGTTCCCCACAGGCTGGAAAGCTGAATTCTCGCTTGATTTTTGATTCCGAGCCTACCCTGAAAAGCTAGCCCAAAGTCTAACACAGCATTCG
Source organism: Diadophis punctatus similis (assembly GCA_023053685.1). Classification (NCBI taxonomy): domain Eukaryota; kingdom Metazoa; phylum Chordata; class Lepidosauria; order Squamata; family Dipsadidae; genus Diadophis; species Diadophis punctatus. The sequence continues at coordinate 37,011 of JALIGW010000411.1, forward strand.
CCTTAGGATTCAATTCAGCCCAAAAACATCACTTTTGACAAACACCTCAGAAATGAAAAAGAAACACATATTCCTGTTCCCCATGGGCTGGAAAGCCGAATTCTCGCTTGATTATTGATTCTGACCTTTCCCTGAAGAGCTAGCCCAAAGTCTAACACTGCATTCTCCTTATTTCTCAATTCAGCCCAAAAACATCACTTTTGACAAACACCTCAGAAATGATAATGAAACACATATTCCTGTTCCCCACAGGCTGGAAAGCTGAATTCTCGCTTGATTTTTGATTCCGAGCCTACCCTGAAAAGCTAGCCCAAAGTCTAACACAGCATTCGCCTTAGGATTCAATTCAGCCCAAAAACATCACTTTTGACAAACACCTCAGAAATGAAAATGAAACACATATTCCTGTTCCCCACAGGCTGGAAAGCTGAATTCTCGCTTGATTTTTGATTCCGAGCCTACCCTGAAAAGCTAGCCCAAAGTCTAACACAGCATTCGCCTTAGGATTCAATTCAGCCCAAAAACATCACTTTTGACAAACACCTCAGAAATGAAAAAGAAACACATATTCCTGTTCCCCATGGGCTGGAAAGCCGAATTCTCGCTTGATTATTGATTCTGACCTTTCCCTGAAGAGCTAGCGCAAGGTCTAACACAGCATTTGCCTTATTTCTCAATTCAGCCCAAAAACATCACTTTTGACAAACACCTCAGAAATGAAAAAGAAACACATATTCCTGTTCCCCACGGGCTGGAAAGCCGAATTCTCGCTCAATTTTTGATTCTGACCTTTCCCTGAAGAGCTAGCGCAAGGTCTAACACAGCATTCGCCTTATTTCTCAATTCAGCCCAAAAACATCACTTTTGGCAAACACCTCAGAAATGAAAAAGAAACACATATTCCTGTTCCCCACGGGCTGGAAAGCCGAATTCTCGCTCAATTTTTGATTCCGACCTTTCCCTGAAGAGCTAGCCCAAGGTCTAACACAGCATTCGCCTTATTTCTCAATTCAGCCCAAAAACATCACTTTTGGCAAACACCTCAGAAATGAAAAAGAAACACATATTCCTGTTCCCCACGGGCTGGAAAGCTGAATTCTCGCTCAATTTTTGATTCTGACCTTTCCCTGAAGAGCTAGCCCAAGGTCTAACACAGCATTCGCCTTATTTCTCAATTCAGCCCAAAAACATCACTTTTGACAAACACCTCAGAAATGAAAATGAAACACATATTCCTGTTCCCCACAGGCTGGAAAGCTGAATTCTCGCTTGATTTTTGATTCCGAGCCTACCCTGAAAAGCTAGCCCAAAGTCTAACACAGCATTCGCCTTAGGATTCAATTCAGCCCAAAAACATCACTTTTGACAAACACCTCAGAAATGAAAAAGAAACACATATTCCTGTTCCCCATGGGCTGGAAAGCCGAATTCTCGCTTGATTATTGATTCTGACCTTTCCCTGAAGAGCTAGCGCAAGGTCTAACACAGCATTCGCCTTATTTCTCAATTCAGCCCAAAAACATCACTTTTGACAAACACCTCAGAAATGAAAAAGAAACACATATTCCTGTTCCCCACGGGCTGGAAAGCCGAATTCTCGCTCAATTTTTGATTCCGACCTTTCCCTGAAGAGCTAGCCCAATGTCTAACACAGCATTCGCCTCAGTTCTCAATTCAGCCAAAAAACATGACTTTTGACAAACACCTCAGAAATGAAAATGAAACACATATTCGTGTTCCGCACAGGCTGGAAAGCCGAATTCTCGCTCAATTTTTGATTCTGACCTTTCCCTGAAGAGCTAGCCCAAGGTCTAACACAGCATTCGCCTTATTTCTCAATTCAGCCCAAAAACATCACTTTTGGCAAACACCTCAGAAATGAAAAAGAAACACATATTCCTGTTCCACACGGGCTGGAAAGCCGAATTCTCGCTCAATTTTTGATTCCGACCTTTCCCTGAAGAGCTAGCCCAAAGTCTAACACAGCATTCGCCTTAGGATTCAATTCAGCCCAAAAACATCACTTTTGACAAACACCTCAGAAATGAAAAAGAAACACATATTCCTGTTCCCCACAGGCTGGAAAGCTGAATTCTCGCTTGATTTTTGATTCCGAGCCTACCCTGAAAAGCTAGCCCAAAGTCTAACACAGCATTCGCCTTATTTCTCAATTCAGCCCAAAAACATCACTTTTGACAAACACCTCAGAAATGAAAAAGAAACACATATTCC
>JALIGW010000413.1:0-37669 GCA_023053685.1 Diadophis punctatus similis
AACACCTCAGAAATGAAAAAGAAACACATATTCCTGTTCCCCACAGGCTGGAAAGCCGAATTCTCGCTTGATTTTCGATTCCGAGCCTACCCTGAAGAGCTAGCTCAAGGTCTAACACAGCATTCGCCTTAGGACTGAATACAGCCAAAAAACATGACTTTTGACAAACACCTCAGAAATGAAAATGAAACACATATTCCTGTTCCCCACGGGCTGGAAAGCCGAATTCTCGCTTGATTTTTGATTCCGAACCTACCCTGAAGAGCTAGCCCAAAGTCTAACACGGCATTCGCCTCAGGATTCAATTCAGTCCAAAAACATCACTTTTGACAAACACCTCAGAAATGAAAAAGAAACACATATTCCTGTTCCCCACAGGCCGGAAAGCCAAATTCTCGCTTGATTTTTGATTCCGACCTTTTCCTGAAGAGCTAGCCCAAGGTCTAACACAGCATTCGCCTAATTTCTAAATTCAGCCCAAAAACATCACTTTTGTAAAACACCTCAGAAATGAAAAAGAAACACATATTCCTGTTCCCCACAGGCTGGAAAGCCAAATTCTCGCTTGATTTTTGATTCCGACCTTTTCCTGAAGAGCTAGCCCAAGGTCTAACACAGCATTCGCCTAATTTCTAAATTCAGCCCAAAAACATCACTTTTGGAAAACACCTCAGAAATGAAAAAGAAACACATATTCCTGTTCCCCACGGGCTGGAAAGCCGAATTCTCGCTTGATTTTCGATTCTGAGCCTACCCTGAAGAGCTAGCCCAAAGTCTAACTGCATTCGCCTTAGGACTCAATACAGCCAAAAAACATGACTTTTGACAAACACCTCAGATATGAAAATGAAACACATATTCCTGTTCCCCATGGGCTGGAAAGCCGAATTCTCGCTTGATTTTCGATTCCGAGCCTACCCTGAAGAGCTAGCCCAAAGTCTAACACTGCATTCGCCTTAGGACTCAATACAGCCAAAAAACATGACTTTTGACAAACACCTCAGAAATGAAAATGAAACACATATTCCTGTTCCCCACAGCCTGGAAAGCCAAATTCTCGCTTGATTTTCGATTCTGAGCCTACCCTGAAGAGCTAGCCCAAAGTCTAACACAGCATTCGCCATAGGACTCAATACAGCCAAAAATATGACTTTTGACAAACACCTCAGAAATGAAAATGAAACACATATTCCTGTTCCCTACAGGCCGGAAAGCCAAATTCTCGCTTGATTTTTGATTCCGACCTTTTCCTGAAGAGCTAGCCCAAGGTCTAACACAGCATTCGCCTAATTTCTAAATTCAGCCCAAAAACATCACTTTTGAAAAACACCTCAGAAATGAAAAAGAAACACATATTCCTGTTCCCCATGGGCTGGAAAGCCGAATTCTAGCTTGATTTTCGATTCTGAGCCTACCCTGAAGAGCTAGCCCAAAGTCTAACACTGCATTCGCCTTAAGACTCAATACAGGCAAAAAACATGACTTTTGACAAACACCTCAGAAATGAAAATGAAACACATATTCCTGTTCCCTACGGGCTGGAAAGCCGAATTCTCGCTTGATTTTCGATTCCGAGCCTACCCTGAAGAGCTAGCTCACGGTCTAACACAGCATTCGCCTTATTTCTCAATTCAGCCCAAAAACATCACTTTTGACAAACACCTCAGAAATGAAAAAGAAACACATATTCCTGTTCCCCACAGGCTGGAAAGCCGAATTCTCGCTTGATTTTCGATTCCGAGCCTACCCTGAAGAGCTAGCTCAAGGTCTAACACAGCATTCACCTTATTTCTCAATTCAGCCCAAAAACATCACTTTTGACAAACACCTCAGAAATGAAAATGAAACACATATTCTTGTTCCCCACGGGCTGGACAGCCGAATTCTCGCTTGATTTTCGATTCCGAGCCTACCCTGAAGAGCTAGCCCAAAGTCTAACACAGCATTCGCCTTAGGACTGAATACAGCCAAAAAACATGACTTTTGACAAACACCTCAGAAATGAAAATGAAACACATATTCCTGTTCCCCACAGGCTGGAAAGCCAAATTCTCGCTTGATTTTTGATTGTGACCTTTCCCTGAAGAGCTAGCCCAAGGTCTAACACAGCATTCGCCTTAGGACTCAATACAGCCAAAAACATCACTTTTGACAAACACCTCAGAAATGAAAATGAAACACATATTCCTGTTCCCCACGAGCTGGAAAGCCGAATTCTCGCTTGATTTTTGATTCCGACCTTTCCTTGAAGAGCTAGCCCAAGGTCTAACACCGCATTCGCCTTATTTCTCAATTCAGCCCAAAAACATCACTTTTGACAAACACCTCAGAAATGAAAATGAAACACGTATTCCTGTTCCCCATGGGCTGGAAAGCCGAATTCTCGCTTGATTTTCGATTCCGAGCCTACCCTGAAGAGCTAGCTCAAGGTCTAACACAGCATTCGCCTTATTTCTCAATTCAGCCCAAAAACATCACTTTTGACAAACACCTCAGAAATGAAAATGAAACACATATTCCTGTTCCCCACGGGCTGGAAAGCCGAATTCTCGCTTGATTTTTGATTCCGACCTTTCCCTGAAGAGCTAGCCCAAGGTCTAACACAGCATTCGCCTTAGGACTCAATACAGCCAAAAATATGACTTTTGACAAACACCTCAGAAATGAAAATGAAACACATATTCCTGTTCCCCACAGGCCGGAAAGCCAAATTCTCGCTTGATTTTTGATTCCGACCTTTTCCTGAAGAGCTAGCCCAAGGTCTAACACAGCATTCGCCTAATTTCTAAATTCAGCCCAAAAACATCACTTTTGAAAAACACCTCAGAAATGAAAAAGAAACACATATTCCTGTTCCCCACGGGCTGGAAAGCCGAATTCTCGCTTGATTTGCGATTCTGAGCCTACCCTGAAGAGCTAGCCCAAAGTCTAACTGCATTCGCCTTAGGACTCAATACAGCCAAAAAACATGACTTTTGACAAACACCTCAGAAATGAAAATGAAACACATATTCCTGTTCCCCACAGGCCGGAAAGCCAAATTCTCGCTTGATTTTTGATTCCGACCTTTTCCTGAAGAGCTAGCCCAAGGTCTAACACAGCATTCGCCTAATTTCTAAATTCAGCCCAAAAACATCACTTTTGAAAAACACCTCAGAAATGAAAAAGAAACACATATTCCTGTTCCCCACGGGCTGGAAAGCCGAATTCTCGCTTGATTTTCGATTCTGAGCCTACCCTGAAGAGCTAGCCCAAAGTCTAACTGCATTTGCCTTAGGACTCAATACAGCCAAAAAACATGACTTTTGACAAACACCTCAGAAATGAAAATGAAACACATATTCCTGTTCCCCATGGGCTGGAAAGCCGAATTCTCGCTTGATTTTCGATTCCGAGCCTACCCTGAAGAGCTAGCCCAAAGTCTAACAGTGCATTCGCCTTAGGACTCAATACAGCCAAAAAACATGACTTTTGACAAACACCTCAGAAATGAAAATGAAACACATATTCCTGTTCCCCACGGGCTGGAAAGCCGAATTCTCGCTTGATTTTCGATTCCGAGCCTACCCTGAAGAGCTAGCTCACGGTCTAACACAGCATTCGCCTTATTTCTCAATTCAGCCCAAAAACATCACTTTTGACAAACACCTCAGAAATGAAAAAGAAACACATATTCCTGTTCCCCACAGGCCGGAAAGCCAAATTCTCGCTTGATTTTTGATTCCGACCTTTTCCTGAAGAGCTAGCCCAAGGTCTAACACGCCATTCGCTTCAGGATTCAATTCAGTCCAAAAACATCACTTTTGACAAACACCTCAGAAATGAAAAAGAAACACATATTCCTGTTCCCCACAGGCCGGAAAGCCAAATTCTCGCTTGATTTTTGATTCCGACCTTTTCCTGAAGAGCTAGCCCAAGGTCTAACACAGCATTCGCCTAATTTCTAAATTCAGCCCAAAAACATCACTTTTGGAAAACACCTCAGAAATGAAAAAGAAACACATATTCCTGTTCCCCACAGGCTGGAAAGCCGAATTCTCGCTTGATTTTCGATTCCGACCTTTTCCTGAAGAGCTAGCCCAAGGTCTAACACAGCATTCGCCTAATTTCTAAATTCAGCCCAAAAACATCACTTTTGGAAAACACCTCAGAAATGAAAAAGAAACACATATTCCTGTTCCCCACGGGCTGGAAAGCCGAATTCTCGCTTGATTTTTGATTCCGACCTTTTCCTGAAGAGCTAGCCCAAGGTCTAACACAGCATTCGCCTAATTTCTAAATTCAGCCCAAAAACATCACTTTTGGAAAACACCTCAGAAATGAAAAAGAAACACATATTCCTGTTCCCCACGGGCTGGAAAGCCGAATTCTCGCTTGATTTTCGATTCTGAACCTACCCTGAAGAGCTAGCCCAAAGTCTAACTGCATTCGCCTTAGGACTCAATACAGCCAAAAAACATGACTTTTGACAAACACCTCAGATATGAAAATGAAAAACATATTCCTGTTCCCCATGGGCTGGAAAGCCGAATTCTCGCTTGATTTTCGATTCCGAGCCTACCCTGAAGAGCTAGCCCAAAGTCTAACACTGCATTCGCTTTAGGACTCAATACAGCCAAAAAACATGACTTTTGACAAACACCTCAGAAATGAAAATGAAACACATATTCCTGTTCCCCACAGGCTGGAAAGCCGAATTCTCGCTTGATTTTCGATTCCGAGCCTACCCTGAAGAGCTAGCTCACGGTCTAACACAGCATTCGCCTTATTTCTCAATTCAGCCCAAAAACATCACTTTTGACAAACACCTCAGAAATGAAAATGAAACACATATTCCTGTTCCCCATGGGCTGGAAAGCCGAATTCTCGCTTGATTTTCGATTCCGAGCCTACCCTGAAGAGCTAGCCCAAAGTCTAACACTGCATTCGCCTTAGGACTCAATTCAGCCCAAAAACATCACTTTTGACAAACACCTCAGAAATGAAAATGAAACACATATTCCTGTTCCCCACGGGCTGGAAAGCCGAATTCTCGCTTGATTTTTGATTCCGACCCTACCCTGAAGAGCTAGCTCAAGGTCTAACACAGCATTCGCCTTAGGACTGAATACAGCCAAAAAACATGACTTTTGACAAACACCTCAGAAATGAAAATGAAACACATATTCCTGTTCCCCACAGGCTGGAAAGCCGAATTCTCGCTTGATTTTCGATTCCGAACCTACCCTGAAGAGCTAGCCCAAAGTCTAACACGGCATTCGCCTCAGGATTCAATTCAGTCCAAAAACATCACTTTTGACAAACACCTCAGAAATGAAAAAGAAACACATATTCCTGTTCCCCACAGGCCGGAAAGCCAAATTCTCGCTTGATTTTTGATTCCGACCTTTTCCTGAAGAGCTAGCCCAAGGTCTAACACAGCATTCGCCTAATTTCTAAATTCAGCCCAAAAACATCACTTTTGGAAAACACCTCAGAAATGAAAAAGAAACACATATTCCTGTTCCCCACAGGCTGGAAAGCCAAATTCTCGCTTGATTTTTGATTCCGACCTTTTCCTGAAGAGCTAGCCCAAGGTCTAACACAGCATTCGCCTAATTTCTAAATTCAGCCCAAAAACATCACTTTTGGAAAACACCTCAGAAATGAAAAAGAAACACATATTCCTGTTCCCCACGGGCTGGAAAGCCGAATTCTCGCTTGATTTTTGATTCCGACCTTTTCCTGAAGAGCTAGCCCAAGGTCTAACACAGCATTCGCCTAATTTCTAAATTCAGCCCAAAAACATCACTTTTGGAAAACACCTCAGAAATGAAAAAGAAACACATATTCCTGTTCCCCACGGGCTGGAAAGCCGAATTCTCGCTTGATTTTCGATTCTGAGCCTACCCTGAAGAGCTAGCCCAAAGTCTAACTGCATTCGCCTTAGGACTCAATACAGCCAAAAAACATGACTTTTGACAAACACCTCAGATATGAAAATGAAACACATATTCCTGTTCCCCATGGGCTGGAAAGCCGAATTCTCGCTTGATTTTCGATTCCGAGCCTACCCTGAAGAGCTAGCCCAAAGTCTAACACTGCATTCGCCTTAGGACTCAATACAGCCAAAAAACATGACTTTTGACAAACACCTCAGAAATGAAAATGAAACACATATTCCTGTTCCCCACAGGCTGGAAAGCCGAATTCTCGCTTGATTTTCGATTCCGAGCCTACCCTGAAGAGCTAGCTCACGGTCTAACACAGCATTCGCCTTATTTCTCAATTCAGCCCAAAAACATCACTTTTGACAAACACCTCAGAAATGAAAAAGAAACACATATTCCTGTTCCCCACGGGCTGGAAAGCCAAATTCTTGCTTGATTTTCGATTCCGAGCCTACCCTGAAGAGCTAGCCCAAAGTCTAACACAGCATTCGCCTTAGGACTCAATACAGCCAAAAATATGACTTTTGACAAACACCTCAGAAATGAAAATGAAACACATATTCCTGTTCCCTACAGGCCGGAAAGTCAAATTCTCGCTTGATTTTTGATTCCGACCTTTTCCTGAAGAGCTAGCCCAAGGTCTAACACAGCATTCGCCTAATTTCTAAATTCAGCCCAAAAACATCACTTTTGAAAAACACCTCAGAAATGAAAAAGAAACACATATTCCTGTTCCCCACGGGCTGGAAAGCCGAATTCTCGCTTGATTTTCGATTCTGAGCCTACCCTGAAGAGCTAGCCCAAAGTCTAACTGCATTCGCCTTAGGACTCAATACAGCCAAAAAACATGACTTTTGACAAACACCTCAGAAATGAAAATGAAACACATATTCCTGTTCCCCATGGGCTGGAAAGCCGAATTCTCGCTTGATTTTCGATTCCGAGCCTACCCTGAAGAGCTAGCCCAAAGTCTAACAGTGCATTCGCCTTAGGACTCAATTCAGCCCAAAAACATCACTTTTGACAAACACCTCAGAAATGAAAATGAAACACATATTCCTGTTCCCCACGGGCTGGAAAGCCGAATTCTCGCTTGATTTTTGATTCCGACCCTACCCTGAAGAGCTAGCTCAAGGTCTAACACAGCATTCGCCTTAGGACTGAATACAGCCAAAAAACATGACTTTTGACAAACACCTCAGAAATGAAAATGAAACACATATTCCTGTTCCCCACAGGCTGGAAAGCCGAATTCTCGCTTGATTTTCGATTCCGAACCTACCCTGAAGAGCTAGCCCAAAGTCTAACACGGCATTCGCCTCAGGATTCAATTCAGTCCAAAAACATCACTTTTGACAAACACCTCAGAAATGAAAAAGAAACACATATTCCTGTTCCCCACAGGCCGGAAAGCCAAATTCTCGCTTGATTTTTGATTCCGACCTTTTCCTGAAGAGCTAGCCCAAGGTCTAACACAGCATTCGCCTAATTTCTAAATTCAGCCCAAAAACATCACTTTTGGAAAACACCTCAGAAATGAAAAAGAAACACATATTCCTGTTCCCCACAGGCTGGAAAGCCAAATTCTCGCTTGATTTTTGATTCCGACCTTTTCCTGAAGAGCTAGCCCAAGGTCTAACACAGCATTCGCCTAATTTCTAAATTCAGCCCAAAAACATCACTTTTGGAAAACACCTCAGAAATGAAAAAGAAACACATATTCCTGTTCCCCACGGGCTGGAAAGCCGAATTCTCGCTTGATTTTTGATTCCGACCTTTTCCTGAAGAGCTAGCCCAAGGTCTAACACAGCATTCGCCTAATTTCTAAATTCAGCCCAAAAACATCACTTTTGGAAAACACCTCAGAAATGAAAAAGAAACACATATTCCTGTTCCCCACGGGCTGGAAAGCCGAATTCTCGCTTGATTTTCGATTCTGAGCCTACCCTGAAGAGCTAGCCCAAAGTCTAACTGCATTCGCCTTAGGACTCAATACAGCCAAAAAACATGACTTTTGACAAACACCTCAGATATGAAAATGAAACACATATTCCTGTTCCCCATGGGCTGGAAAGCCGAATTCTCGCTTGATTTTCGATTCCGAGCCTACCCTGAAGAGCTAGCCCAAAGTCTAACACTGCATTCGCCTTAGGACTCAATACAGCCAAAAAACATGACTTTTGACAAACACCTCAGAAATGAAAATGAAACACATATTCCTGTTCCCCACAGGCTGGAAAGCCGAATTCTCGCTTGATTTTCGATTCCGAGCCTACCCTGAAGAGCTAGCTCACGGTCTAACACAGCATTCGCCTTATTTCTCAATTCAGCCCAAAAACATCACTTTTGACAAACACCTCAGAAATGAAAAAGAAACACATATTCCTGTTCCCCACGGGCTGGAAAGCCAAATTCTTGCTTGATTTTCGATTCCGAGCCTACCCTGAAGAGCTAGCCCAAAGTCTAACACAGCATTCGCCTTAGGACTCAATACAGCCAAAAATATGACTTTTGACAAACACCTCAGAAATGAAAATGAAACACATATTCCTGTTCCCTACAGGCCGGAAAGTCAAATTCTCGCTTGATTTTTGATTCCGACCTTTTCCTGAAGAGCTAGCCCAAGGTCTAACACAGCATTCGCCTAATTTCTAAATTCAGCCCAAAAACATCACTTTTGAAAAACACCTCAGAAATGAAAAAGAAACACATATTCCTGTTCCCCACGGGCTGGAAAGCCGAATTCTCGCTTGATTTTCGATTCTGAGCCTACCCTGAAGAGCTAGCCCAAAGTCTAACTGCATTCGCCTTAGGACTCAATACAGCCAAAAAACATGACTTTTGACAAACACCTCAGAAATGAAAATGAAACACATATTCCTGTTCCCCATGGGCTGGAAAGCCGAATTCTCGCTTGATTTTCGATTCCGAGCCTACCCTGAAGAGCTAGCCCAAAGTCTAACACTGCATTCGCCTTAGGACTCAATACAGCCAAAAAACATGACTTTTGACAAACACCTCAGAAATGAAAATGAAACACATATTCCTGTTCCCCACGGGCTGGAAAGCCGAATTCTCGCTTGATTTTCGATTCCGAGCCTACCCTGAAGAGCTAGCTCACGGTCTAACACAGCATTCGCCTTATTTCTCAATTCAGCCCAAAAACATCACTTTTGACAAACACCTCAGAAATGAAAAAGAAACACATATTCCTGTTCCCCACGGGCTGGAAAGCCAAATTCTTGCTTGATTTTCAATTCCGAGCCTACCCTGAAGAGCTAGCCCAAAGTCTAACACAGCATTCGCCTTAGGACTCAATACAGCCAAAAATATGACTTTTGACAAACACCTCAGAAATGAAAATGAAACACATATTCCTGTTCCCCACAGGCTGGAAAGCCGAATTCTCGCTTGATTTTCGATTCCGAGCCTACCCTGAAGAGCTAGCCCAAGGTCTAACACAGCATTCGCCTTAGGACTCAATACAGCCAAAAACATCACTTTTGACAAACACCTCAGAAATGAAAAAGAAACACATATTCCTGTTCCCCACAGGCTGGAAAGCCGAATTCTCTCTTGATTTTCGATTCCGAGCCTACCCTGAAGAGCTAGCTCAAGGTCTAACACAGCATTCGCCTTATTTCTCAATTCAGCCCAAAAACATCACTTTTGACAAACACCTCAGAAATGAAAATGAAACACATATTCTTGTTCCCCACGGGCTGGACAGCCGAATTCTCGCTTGATTTTCGATTCCGAGCCTACCCTGAAGAGCTAGCCCAAAGTCTAACACAGCATTCGCCTTAGGACTGAATACAGCCAAAAAACATGACTTTTGACAAACACCTCAGAAATGAAAATGAAACACATATTCCTGTTCCCCACAGGCTGGAAAGCCAAATTCTCGCTTGATTTTTGATTCTGACCTTTCCCTGAAGAGCTAGCCCAAGGTCTAACACAGCATTCGCCTTAGGACTCAATACAGCCAAAAACATCACTTTTGACAAACACCTCAGAAATGAAAATGAAACACATATTCCTGTTCCCCACGAGCTGGAAAGCCGAATTCTCGCTTGATTTTTGATTCCGACCTTTCCCTGAAGAGCTAGCCCAAGGTCTAACACCGCATTCGCCTTATTTCTCAATTCAGCCCAAAAACATCACTTTTGACAAACACCTCAGATATGAAAATGAAACACGTATTCCTGTTCCCCATGGGCTGGAAAGCCGAATTCTCGCTTGATTTTCGATTCCGAGCCTACCCTGAAGCGCTAGCTCAAGGTCTAACACAGCATTCGCCTTAGGACTCAATACAGCCAAAAACATCACTTTTGACAAACACCTCAGAAATGAAAAAGAAACACATATTGCTGTTCCCCAGAGGCTGGAAAGCCGAATTCTCGCTTGATTTTCGATTCCGAGCCTACCCTGAAGAGCTAGCTCAAGGTCTAACACAGCATTCGCCTTAATTCTCAATTCAGCCCAAAAACATCACTTTTGACAAACACCTCAGAAATGAAAATGAAACACATATTCCTGTTCCCCACGGGCTGGAAAGCCGAATTCTCGCTTGATTTTCGATTCTGAGCCTACCCTGAAGAGCTAGCCCAAAGTCTAACAGTGCATTCGCCTTAGGACTCAATACAGCCAAAAAACATGACTTTTGACAAACATCTCAGAAATGAAAATGAAACACATATTCCTGTTCCCCACAGGCTGGAAAGCCGAATTCTCGCTTGATTTTCGATTCCGAGCCTACCCTGAAGAGCTAGCCCAAGGTCTAACACAGCATTCGCCTTAGGACTCAATACAGCCAAAAACATCACTTTTGACAAACACCTCAGAAATGAAAAAGAAACACATATTCCTGTTCCCCACAGGCTGGAAAGCCGAATTCTCTCTTGATTTTCGATTCCGAGCCTACCCTGAAGAGCTAGCTCAAGGTCTAACACAGCATTCGCCTTATTTCTCAATTCAGCCCAAAAACATCACTTTTGACAAACACCTCAGAAATGAAAATGAAACACATATTCTTGTTCCCCACGGGCTGGACAGCCGAATTCTCGCTTGATTTTCGATTCCGAGCCTACCCTGAAGAGCTAGCCCAAAGTCTAACACAGCATTCGCCTTAGGACTGAATACAGCCAAAAAACATGACTTTTGACAAACACCTCAGAAATGAAAATGAAACACATATTCCTGTTCCCCACAGGCTGGAAAGCCAAATTCTCGCTTGATTTTTGATTCTGACCTTTCCCTGAAGAGCTAGCCCAAGGTCTAACACAGCATTCGCCTTAGGACTCAATACAGCCAAAAACATCACTTTTGACAAACACCTCAGAAATGAAAATGAAACACATATTCCTGTTCCCCACGAGCTGGAAAGCCGAATTCTCGCTTGATTTTTGATTCCGACCTTTCCCTGAAGAGCTAGCCCAAGGTCTAACACCGCATTCGCCTTATTTCTCAATTCAGCCCAAAAACATCACTTTTGACAAACACCTCAGATATGAAAATGAAACACGTATTCCTGTTCCCCATGGGCTGGAAAGCCGAATTCTCGCTTGATTTTCGATTCCGAGCCTACCCTGAAGCGCTAGCTCAAGGTCTAACACAGCATTCGCCTTATTTCTCAATTCAGCCCAAAAACATCACTTTTGACAAACACCTCAGAAATGAAAATGAAACACATATTCCTGTTCCCCACGGGCTGGAAAGCCGAATTCTCGCTTGATTTTTGATTCCGACCTTTCCCTGAAGAGCTAGCCCAAGGTCTAACACAGCATTCGCCTTAGGACTCAATACAGCCAAAAACATCACTTTTGACAAACACCTCAGAAATGAAAAAGAAACACATATTGCTGTTCCCCAGAGGCTGGAAAGCCGAATTCTCGCTTGATTTTCGATTCCGAGCCTACCCTGAAGAGCTAGCTCAAGGTCTAACACAGCATTCGCCTTAATTCTCAATTCAGCCCAAAAACATCACTTTTGACAAACACCTCAGAAATGAAAATGAAACACATATTCCTGTTCCCCACGGGCTGGAAAGCCGAATTCTCGCTTGATTTTCGATTCTGAGCCTACCCTGAAGAGCTAGCCCAAAGTCTAACAGTGCATTCGCCTTAGGACTCAATACAGCCAAAAAACATGACTTTTGACAAACATCTCAGAAATGAAAATGAAACACATATTCCTGTTCCCCACAGGCTGGAAAGCCGAATTCTCGCTTGATTTTTGATTCCGACCTTTTCCTGAAGAGCTAGCCCAAACTCTAACACAGCATTCGGCTTAGGATTCAATTCAGCCCAAAAACATCACTTTTGACAAACACCTCAGAAATGAAAAAGAAACACATATCCCTATTCCACACGGGCTGGACAGCTGAATTCTCGCTTGATTTTCGATTCCAAGCCTACCCTGAAGAGCTAGCTCAAGGTCTAACACAGCATTCGCCTTATTTCTCAATTCAGCCCAAAAACATCACTTTTGACAAACCCCTCAGAAATGAAAAAGAAACACATATTCCTGTTCCCCACGGGCTGGAAAGCCGAATTCTCGCTTGATTTTCGATTCCGAGCCTACCCTGAAGAGCTAGCCCAAAGTCTAACACAGCATTCGCCTTAGGACTGAATACAGCCAAAAAACATGACTTTTGACAAACACCTCAGAAATGAAAATGAAACACATATTCCTGTTCCCCACAGGCTGGAAAGCCAAATTCTCGCTTGATTTTTGATTCTGACCTTTCCCTGAAGAGCTAGCCCAAGGTCTAACACAGCATTCGCCTTAGGACTCAATACAGCCAAAAACATCACTTTTGACAAACACCTCAGAAATGAAAATGAAACACATATTCCTGTTCCCCACGAGCTGGAAAGCCGAATTCTCGTTTGATTTTTGATTCCGACCTTTCCCTGAAGAGCTAGCCCAAGGTCTAACACAGCATTCGCCTTAGTTCTAAATTCAGCCCAAAAGCATCACTTTTGACAAACACCTCAGAAATGAAAATGAAACAAATATTCCTGTTCCCCAAAGGCTGGAAAGCCAAATTCTCGCTTGATTTTCGATTCCGAGCCTACCCTGAAGAGCTAGCCCAAAGTCTAACACTGCATTCGCCTTAGGATTCAATACAGCCAAAAAACATGATTTTTGACAAACACCTCAGAAATGAAAATGAAACACATATTCCTGTTCCCCACAGGCTGGAAAGCCGAATTCTCGCTTGATTTTTGATTCCGACCTTTTCCTGAAGAGCTAGCCCAAAGTCTAACACAGCATTCGCCTTATTTCTCAATTCAGCCCAAAAACATCACTTTTGACAAACACCTCAGAAATGAAAATGAAACACATATTCCTGTTCCCCATGGGCTGGAAAGCCGAATTCTCGCTTGATTTTCGATTCCGAGCCTACCCTGAAGAGCTAGCCCAAAGTCTAACACTGCATTCGCCTTAGGACTCAATACAGCCCAAAAACATCACTTTTGACAAACACCTCAGAAATGAAAAAGAAACACATATTCCTGTTCCCCACGGGCTGGAAAGCCGAATTCTCGCTTGATTTTTGATTCCGAGCCTACCCTGAAGAGCTAGCTCACGGTCTAACACAGCATTCGCCTTATTTCTCAATTCAGCCCAAAAACATCACTTTTGACAAACACCTCAGAAATGAAAAAGAAACACATATTCCTGTTCCCCACGGGCTGGAAAGCCGAATTCTCACTTGATTTTCGATTCCGAGCCTACCCTGAAGAGCTAGCTCAAGGTCTAACACAGCATTCGCCTTATTTCTCAATTCAGCCCAAAAACATCACTTTTGACAAACACCTCAGAAATGAAAATGAAACACATATTCCTGTTCCCCACGGGCTGGAAAGCCGAAATCTCGCTTGATTTTCGATTCCGAGCCTACCCTGAAGAGCTAGCCCAAAGTCTAACACAGCATTCGCCTTAGGACTCAATACAGCCAAAAAACATGACTTTTGACAAACACCTCAGAAATGAAAAAGAAACACATTCCTGTTCCCCACAGGCTGGAAAGCCGAATTCTTGCTTGATTTTTGATTCCGACCTTTCCCTGAAGAGCTAGCCCAAGGTCTAACACAGAATTCGCCTTAGTTCTAAATTCAGCCCAAAAGCATCACTTTTGACAAACACCTCAGAAATGAAAATGAAACACATATTCCTGTTCCCCACAGGCTGGAAAGCCAAATTCTCGCTTGATTTTTGATTCTGACCTTTCCCTGAAGAGCTAGCCCAAGGTCTAACACAGCATTCGCCTTAGGACTCAATACAGCCAAAAACATCACTTTTGACAAACACCTCAGAAATGAAAATGAAACACATATTCCTGTTCCCCACGAGCTGGAAAGCCGAATTCTCGCTTGATTTTCGATTCCGAGCCTACCCTGAAGAGCTAGCTCAAGGTCTAACACAGCATTCGCCTTATTTCTCAATTCAGCCCAAAAACATCACTTTTGACAAACACCTCAGAAATGAAAATGAAACACATATTCCTGTTCCCCACGGGCTGGAAAGCCGAATTCTCGCTTGATTTTTGATTCCGACCTTTCCCTGAAGAGCTAGCCCAAGGTCTAACACAGCATTCGCCTTAGGACTCAATACAGCCAAAAACATCACTTTTGACAAACACCTCAGAAATGAAAAAGAAACACATATTGCTGTTCCCCAGAGGCTGGAAAGCCGAATTCTCGCTTGATTTTCGATTCCGAGCCTACCCTGAAGAGCTAGCTCAAGGTCTAACACAGCATTCGCCTTAATTCTCAATTCAGCCCAAAAACATCACTTTTGACAAACACCTCAGAAATGAAAATGAAACACATATTCCTGTTCCCCACGGGCTGGAAAGCCGAATTCTCGCTTGATTTTCGATTCTGAGCCTACCCTGAAGAGCTAGCCCAAAGTCTAACAGTGCATTCGCCTTAGGACTCAATACAGCCAAAAAACATGACTTTTGACAAACATCTCAGAAATGAAAATGAAACACATATTCCTGTTCCCCACAGGCTGGAAAGCCGAATTCTCGCTTGATTTTTGATTCCGACCTTTTCCTGAAGAGCTAGCCCAAACTCTAACACAGCATTCGCCTTAGGATTCAATTCAGCCCAAAAACATCACTTTTGACAAACACCTCAGAAATGAAAAAGAAACACATATCCCTTATCCACACGGGCTGGACAGCTGAATTCTCGCTTGATTTTCGATTCCAAGCCTACCCTGAAGAGCTAGCTCAAGGTCTAACACAGCATTCGCCTTATTTCTCAATTCAGCCCAAAAACATCACTTTTGACAAACCCCTCAGAAATGAAAAAGAAACACATATTCCTGTTCCCCACGGGCTGGAAAGCCGAATTCTCGCTTGATTTTCGATTCCGAGCCTACCCTGAAGAGCTAGCCCAAAGTCTAACACAGCATTCGCCTTAGGACTGAATACAGCCAAAAAACATGACTTTTGACAAACACCTCAGAAATGAAAATGAAACACATATTCCTGTTCCCCACAGGCTGGAAAGCCGAATTCTCGCTTGATTTTCGATTATGAGCCTACCCTGAAGAGCTAGCCCAAAGTCTAACACAGCATTCGCCTTAGGACTCAATACAGCCAAAAAACATGACTTTTGACAAACACCTCAGAAATGAAAAAGAAACACATTCCTGTTCCCCACAGGCTGGAAAGCCGAATTCTTGCTTGATTTTTGATTCCGACCTTTCCCTGAAGAGCTAGCCCAAGGTCTAACACAGAATTCGCCTTAGTTCTAAATTCAGCCCAAAAGCATCACTTTTGACAAACACCTCAGAAATGAAAATGAAACAAATATTCCTGTTCCCCAAAGGCTGGAAAGCCAAATTCTCGCTTGATTTTCGATTCCGAGCCTACCCTGAAGAGCTAGCCCAAAGTCTAACACTGCATTCGCCTTAGGATTCAATACAGCCAAAAAACATGATTTTTGACAAACACCTCAGAAATGAAAATGAAACACATATTCCTGTTCCCCACAGGCTGGAAAGCCGAATTCTCGCTTGATTTTTGATTCCGACCTTTTCCTGAAGAGCTAGCCCAAAGTCTAACACAGCATTCGCCTTATTTCTCAATTCAGCCCAAAAACATCACTTTTGACAAACACCTCAGAAATGAAAATGAAACACATATTCCTGTTCCCCATGGGCTGGAAAGCCGAATTCTTGCTTGATTTTCGATTCCGAGCCTACCCTGAAGAGCTAGCCCAAAGTCTAACACTGCATTCGCCTTAGGACTCAATACAGCCCAAAAACATCACTTTTGACAAACACCTCAGAAATGAAAAAGAAACACATATTCCTGTTCCCCACGGGCTGGAAAGCCGAATTCTCGCTTGATTTTTGATTCCGAGCCTACCCTGAAGAGCTAGCTCACGGTCTAACACAGCATTCGCCTTATTTCTCAATTCAGCCCAAAAACATCACTTTTGACAAACACCTCAGAAATGAAAAAGAAACACATATTCCTGTTCCCCACGGGCTGGAAAGCCGAATTCTCACTTGATTTTCGATTCCGAGCCTACCCTGAAGAGCTAGCTCAAGGTCTAACACAGCATTCGCCTTATTTCTCAATTCAGCCCAAAAACATCACTTTTGACAAACACCTCAGAAATGAAAATGAAACACATATTCCTGTTCCCCACGGGCTGGAAAGCCGAAATCTCGCTTGATTTTCGATTCCGAGCCTACCCTGAAGAGCTAGCCCAAAGTCTAACACAGCATTCGCCTTAGGACTCAATACAGCCAAAAAACATGACTTTTGACAAACACCTCAGAAATGAAAAAGAAACACATTCCTGTTCCCCACAGGCTGGAAAGCCGAATTCTTGCTTGATTTTTGATTCCGACCTTTCCCTGAAGAGCTAGCCCAAGGTCCAACACAGAATTCGCCTTAGTTCTAAATTCAGCCCAAAAGCATCACTTTTGACAAACACCTCAGAAATGAAAATGAAACACATATTCCTGTTCCCCACAGGCTGGAAAGCCAAATTCTCGCTTGATTTTTGATTCTGACCTTTCCCTGAAGAGCTAGCCCAAGGTCTAACACAGCATTCGCCTTAGGACTCAATACAGCCAAAAACATCACTTTTGACAAACACCTCAGAAATGAAAATGAAACACATATTCCTGTTCCCCACGAGCTGGAAAGCCGAATTCTCGCTTGATTTTCGATTCCGAGCCTACCCTGAAGAGCTAGCTCAAGGTCTAACACAGCATTCGCCTTATTTCTCAATTCAGCCCAAAAACATCACTTTTGACAAACACCTCAGAAATGAAAATGAAACACATATTCCTGTTCCCCACGGGCTGGAAAGCCGAATTCTCGCTTGATTTTTGATTCCGACCTTTCCCTGAAGAGCTAGCCCAAGGTCTAACACAGCATTCGCCTTAGGACTCAATACAGCCAAAAACATCACTTTTGACAAACACCTCAGAAATGAAAAAGAAACACATATTGCTGTTCCCCAGAGGCTGGAAAGCCGAATTCTCGCTTGATTTTCGATTCCGAGCCTACCCTGAAGAGCTAGCTCAAGGTCTAACACAGCATTCGCCTTAATTCTCAATTCAGCCCAAAAACATCACTTTTGACAAACACCTCAGAAATGAAAATGAAACACATATTCCTGTTCCCCACGGGCTGGAAAGCCGAATTCTCGCTTGATTTTCGATTCTGAGCCTACCCTGAAGAGCTAGCCCAAAGTCTAACAGTGCATTCGCCTTAGGACTCAATACAGCCAAAAAACATGACTTTTGACAAACATCTCAGAAATGAAAATGAAACACATATTCCTGTTCCCCACAGGCTGGAAAGCCGAATTCTCGCTTGATTTTTGATTCCGACCTTTTCCTGAAGAGCTAGCCCAAACTCTAACACAGCATTCGCCTTAGGATTCAATTCAGCCCAAAAACATCACTTTTGACAAACACCTCAGAAATGAAAAAGAAACACATATCCCTTATCCACACGGGCTGGACAGCTGAATTCTCGCTTGATTTTCGATTCCAAGCCTACCCTGAAGAGCTAGCTCAAGGTCTAACACAGCATTCGCCTTATTTCTCAATTCAGCCCAAAAACATCACTTTTGACAAACCCCTCAGAAATGAAAAAGAAACACATATTCCTGTTCCCCACGGGCTGGAAAGCCGAATTCTCGCTTGATTTTCGATTCCGAGCCTACCCTGAAGAGCTAGCCCAAAGTCTAACACAGCATTCGCCTTAGGACTGAATACAGCCAAAAAACATGACTTTTGACAAACACCTCAGAAATGAAAATGAAACACATATTCCTGTTCCCCACAGGCTGGAAAGCCAAATTCTCGCTTGATTTTTGATTCTGACCTTTCCCTGAAGAGCTAGCCCAAGGTCTAACACAGCATTCGCCTTAGGACTCAATACAGCCAAAAACATCACTTTTGACAAACACCTCAGAAATGAAAATGAAACACATATTCCTGTTCCCCACGAGCTGGAAAGCCGAATTTTCGTTTGATTTTTGATTCCGACCTTTCCCTGAAGAGCTAGCCCAAGGTCTAACACCGCATTCGCCTTATTTCTCAATTCAGCCCAAAAACATCACTTTTGACAAACACCTCAGAAATGAAAATGAAACACGTATTCCTGTTCCCCACGGGCTGGAAAGCCGAATTCTCGCTTGATTTTCGATTCTGAGCCTACCCTGAAGAGCTAGCCCAAAGTCTAACACTGCATTCGCCTTAGACTCAATATAGCCAAAAAACATGACTTTTGACAAACACCTCAGAAATGAAAATGAAACACATATTCCTGTTCCCCACAGGCTGGAAAGCCGAATTCTCGCTTGATTTTTGATTCCGACCTTTTCCTGAAGAGCTAGCCCAAAGTCTAACACAGCATTCGCCTTATTTCTCAATTCAGCCCAAAAACATCACTTTTGACAAACACCTCAGAAATGAAAATGAAACACATATTCCTGTTCCCCATGGGCTGGAAAGCCGAATTCTCGCTTGATTTTCGATTCCGAGCCTACCCTGAAGAGCTAGCCCAAAGTCTAACACTGCATTCGCCTTAGGACTCAATACAGCCCAAAAACATCACTTTTGACAAACACCTCAGAAATGAAAAAGAAACACATATTCCTGTTCCCCATGGGCTGGAAAGCCGAATTCTCGCTTGATTTTCGATTATGAGCCTACCCTGAAGAGCTAGCCCAAAGTCTAACACAGCATTCGTCTTAGGACTCAATACAGCCAAAAAACATGACTTTTGACAAACACCTCAGAAATGAAAAAGAAACACATTCCTGTTCCCCACAGGCTGGAAAGCCGAATTCTTGCTTGATTTTTGATTCCGACCTTTCCCTGAAGAGCTAGCCCAAGGTCTAACACAGAATTCGCCTTAGTTCTAAATTCAGCCCAAAAGCATCACTTTTGACAAACACCTCAGAAATGAAAATGAAACAAATATTCCTGTTCCCCAAAGGCTGGAAAGCCAAATTCTCGCTTGATTTTCGATTCCGAGCCTACCCTGAAGAGCTAGCCCAAAGTCTAACACTGCATTCGCCTTAGGACTCAATACAGCCAAAAAACATGACTTTTGACAAACACCTCAGAAATGAAAATGAAACACATATTCCTGTTCCCCACAGGCTGGAAAGCCGAATTCTCGCTTGATTTTTGATTCCGACCTTTTCCTGAAGAGCTAGCCCAAAGTCTAACACAGCATTCGCCTTATTTCTCAATTCAGCCCAAAAACATCACTTTTGACAAACACCTCAGAAATGAAAATGAAACACATATTCCTGTTCCCCACGGGCTGGAAAGCCGAAATCTCGCTTGATTTTCGATTCCGAGCCTACCCTGAAGAGCTAGCCCAAAGTCTAACACAGCATTCGCCTTAGGACTCAATACAGCCAAAAAACATGACTTTTGACAAACACCTCAGAAATGAAAAAGAAACACATTCCTGTTCCCCACAGGCTGGAAAGCCGAATTCTTGCTTGATTTTTGATTCCGACCTTTCCCTGAAGAGCTAGCCCAAGGTCTAACACAGAATTCGCCTTAGTTCTAAATTCAGCCCAAAAGCATCACTTTTGACAAACACCTCAGAAATGAAAATGAAACACATATTCCTGTTCCCCACAGGCTGGAAAGCCAAATTCTCGCTTGATTTTTGATTCTGACCTTTCCCTGAAGAGCTAGCCCAAGGTCTAACACAGCATTCGCCTTAGGACTCAATACAGCCAAAAACATCACTTTTGACAAACACCTCAGAAATGAAAATGAAACACATATTCCTGTTCCCCACGAGCTGGAAAGCCGAATTCTCGCTTGATTTTCGATTCCGAGCCTACCCTGAAGAGCTAGCTCAAGGTCTAACACAGCATTCGCCTTATTTCTCAATTCAGCCCAAAAACATCACTTTTGACAAACACCTCAGAAATGAAAATGAAACACATATTCCTGTTCCCCACGGGCTGGAAAGCCGAATTCTCGCTTGATTTTTGATTCCGACCTTTCCCTGAAGAGCTAGCCCAAGGTCTAACACAGCATTCGCCTTAGGACTCAATACAGCCAAAAACATCACTTTTGACAAACACCTCAGAAATGAAAAAGAAACACATATTGCTGTTCCCCAGAGGCTGGAAAGCCGAATTCTCGCTTGATTTTCGATTCCGAGCCTACCCTGAAGAGCTAGCTCAAGGTCTAACACAGCATTCGCCTTAATTCTCAATTCAGCCCAAAAACATCACTTTTGACAAACACCTCAGAAATGAAAATGAAACACATATTCCTGTTCCCCACGGGCTGGAAAGCCGAATTCTCGCTTGATTTTCGATTCTGAGCCTACCCTGAAGAGCTAGCCCAAAGTCTAACAGTGCATTCGCCTTAGGACTCAATACAGCCAAAAAACATGACTTTTGACAAACATCTCAGAAATGAAAATGAAACACATATTCCTGTTCCCCACAGGCTGGAAAGCCGAATTCTCGCTTGATTTTTGATTCCGACCTTTTCCTGAAGAGCTAGCCCAAACTCTAACACAGCATTCGCCTTAGGATTCAATTCAGCCCAAAAACATCACTTTTGACAAACACCTCAGAAATGAAAAAGAAACACATATCCCTTATCCACACGGGCTGGACAGCTGAATTCTCGCTTGATTTTCGATTCCAAGCCTACCCTGAAGAGCTAGCTCAAGGTCTAACACAGCATTCGCCTTATTTCTCAATTCAGCCCAAAAACATCACTTTTGACAAACCCCTCAGAAATGAAAAAGAAACACATATTCCTGTTCCCCACGGGCTGGAAAGCCGAATTCTCGCTTGATTTTCGATTCCGAGCCTACCCTGAAGAGCTAGCCCAAAGTCTAACACAGCATTCGCCTTAGGACTGAATACAGCCAAAAAACATGACTTTTGACAAACACCTCAGAAATGAAAATGAAACACATATTCCTGTTCCCCACAGGCTGGAAAGCCAAATTCTCGCTTGATTTTTGATTCTGACCTTTCCCTGAAGAGCTAGCCCAAGGTCTAACACAGCATTCGCCTTAGGACTCAATACAGCCAAAAACATCACTTTTGACAAACACCTCAGAAATGAAAATGAAACACATATTCCTGTTCCCCACGAGCTGGAAAGCCGAATTCTCGTTTGATTTTTGATTCCGACCTTTCCCTGAAGAGCTAGCCCAAGGTCTAACACCGCATTCGCCTTATTTCTCAATTCAGCCCAAAAACATCACTTTTGACAAACACCTCAGAAATGAAAATGAAACACGTATTCCTGTTCCCCACGGGCTGGAAAGCCGAATTCTCGCTTGATTTTCGATTCTGAGCCTACCCTGAAGAGCTAGCCCAAAGTCTAACACTGCATTCGCGTTAGACTCAATATAGCCAAAAAACATGACTTTTGACAAACACCTCAGAAATGAAAATGAAACACATATTCCTGTTCCCCACAGGCTGGAAAGCCGAATTCTCGCTTGATTTTTGATTCCGACCTTTTCCTGAAGAGCTAGCCCAAAGTCTAACACAGCATTCGCCTTATTTCTCAATTCAGCCCAAAAACATCACTTTTGACAAACACCTCAGAAATGAAAATGAAACACATATTCCTGTTCCCCATGGGCTGGAAAGCCGAATTCTCGCTTGATTTTCGATTCCGAGCCTACCCTGAAGAGCTAGCCCAAAGTCTAACACTGCATTCGCCTTAGGACTCAATACAGCCCAAAAACATCACTTTTGACAAACACCTCAGAAATGAAAAAGAAACACATATTCCTGTTCCCCACGGGCTGGAAAGCCGAATTCTCGCTTGATTTTCGATTATGAGCCTACCCTGAAGAGCTAGCCCAAAGTCTAACACAGCATTCGTCTTAGGACTCAATACAGCCAAAAAACATGACTTTTGACAAACACCTCAGAAATGAAAAAGAAACACATTCCTGTTCCCCACAGGCTGGAAAGCCGAATTCTTGCTTGATTTTTGATTCCGACCTTTCCCTGAAGAGCTAGCCCAAGGTCTAACACAGAATTCGCCTTAGTTCTAAATTCAGCCCAAAAGCATCACTTTTGACAAACACCTCAGAAATGAAAATGAAACAAATATTCCTGTTCCCCAAAGGCTGGAAAGCCAAATTCTCGCTTGATTTTCGATTCCGAGCCTACCCTGAAGAGCTAGCCCAAAGTCTAACACTGCATTCGCCTTAGGACTCAATACAGCCAAAAAACATGACTTTTGACAAACACCTCAGAAATGAAAATGAAACACATATTCCTGTTCCCCACAGGCTGGAAAGCCGAATTCTCGCTTGATTTTTGATTCCGACCTTTTCCTGAAGAGCTAGCCCAAAGTCTAACACAGCATTCGCCTTATTTCTCAATTCAGCCCAAAAACATCACTTTTGACAAACACCTCAGAAATGAAAATGAAACACATATTCCTGTTCCCCATGGGCTGGAAAGCCGAATTCTCGCTTGATTTTCGATTCCGAGCCTACCCTGAAGAGCTAGCCCAAAGTCTAACACTGCATTCGCCTTAGGACTCAATACAGCCCAAAAACATCACTTTTGACAAACACCTCAGAAATGAAAAAGAAACACATATTCCTGTTCCCCACGGGCTGGAAAGCCGAATTCTCGCTTGATTTTTGATTCCGAGCCTACCCTGAAGAGCTAGCTCACGGTCTAACACAGCATTCGCCTTATTTCTCAATTCAGCCCAAAAACATCACTTTTGACAAACACCTCAGAAATGAAAATGAAACACATATTCCTGTTCCCCACAGGCTGGAAAGCCGAATTCTCGCTTGATTTTCGATTCCGAGCCTACCCTGAAGAGCTAGCTCACGGTCTAACACAGCATTCGCCTTATTTCTCAATTCAGCCCAAAAACATCACTTTTGACAAACACCTCAGAAATGAAAAAGAAACACATATTCCTGTTCCCCACGGGCTGGAAAGCCAAATTCTCACTTGATTTTCGATTCCGAGCCTACCCTGAAGAGCTAGCTCAAGGTCTAACACAGCATTCGCCTTATTTCTCAATTCAGCCCAAAAACATCACTTTTGACAAACACCTCAGAAATGAAAATGAAACACATATTCCTGTTCCCCACGGGCTGGAAAGCCGAAATCTCGCTTGATTTTCGATTCCGAGCCTACCCTGAAGAGCTAGCCCAAAGTCTAACCCTGCATTCGCCTTAGGACTCAATACAGCCAAAAAACATGACTTTTGACAAACACCTCAGAAATGAAAATGAAACACATATTCCTGTTCCCCACAGGCTGGAAAGCCGAATTCTCGCTTGATTTTCGATTCCGAGCCTACCCTGAAGAGCTAGCCCAAGGTCTAACACAGAATTCGCCTTAGTTCTAAATTCAGCCCAAAAGCATCACTTTTGACAAACACCTCAGAAATGAAAATGAAACAAATATTCCTGTTCCCCAAAGGCTGGAAAGCCAAATTCTCGCTTGATTTTCGATTCCGAGCCTACCCTGAAGAGCTAGCCCAAAGTCTAACACTGCATTCGCCTTAGGACTCAATACAGCCAAAAAACATGACTTTTGACAAACACCTCAGAAATGAAAATGAAACACATATTCCTGTTCCCCACAGGCTGGAAAGCCGAATTCTCGCTTGATTTTTGATTCCGACCTTTTCCTGAAGAGCTAGCCCAAAGTCTAACACAGCATTCGCCTTATTTCTCAATTCAGCCCAAAAACATCACTTTTGACAAACACCTCAGAAATGAAAATGAAACACATATTCCTGTTCCCCACAGGCTGGAAAGCCGAATTCTCGCTTGATTTTCGATTCCGAGCCTACCCTGAAGAGCTAGCTCACGGTCTAACACAGCATTCGCCTTATTTCTCAATTCAGCCCAAAAACATCACTTTTGACAAACACCTCAGAAATGAAAAAGAAACACATATTCCTGTTCCCCACGGGCTGGAAAGCCGAATTCTCACTTGATTTTCGATTCCGAGCCTACCCTGAAGAGCTAGCTCAAGGTCTAACACAGCATTCGCCTTATTTCTCAATTCAGCCCAAAAACATCACTTTTGACAAACACCTCAGAAATGAAAATGAAACACATATTCCTGTTCCCCACAGGCTGGAAAGCCGAATTCTCGCTTGATTTTCAATTCCGAGCCTACCCTGAAGAGCTAGCCCAAGGTCTAACACAGAATTCGCCTTAGTTCTAAATTCAGCCCAAAAGCATCACTTTTGACAAACACCTCAGAAATGAAAATGAAACAAATATTCCTGTTCCCCAAAGGCTGGAAAGCCAAATTCTCGCTTGATTTTCGATTCCGAGCCTACCCTGAAGAGCTAGCCCAAAGTCTAACACTGCATTCGCCTTAGGACTCAATACAGCCAAAAAACATGACTTTTGACAAACACCTCAGAAATGAAAATGAAACACATATTCCTGTTCCCCACAGGCTGGAAAGCCGAATTCTCGCTTGATTTTTGATTCCGACCTTTTCCTGAAGAGCTAGCCCAAAGTCTAACACAGCATTCGCCTTATTTCTCAATTCAGCCCAAAAACATCACTTTTGACAAACACCTCAGAAATGAAAATGAAACACATATTCCTGTTCCCCATGGGCTGGAAAGCCGAATTCTCGCTTGATTTTCGATTCCGAGCCTACCCTGAAGAGCTAGCCCAAAGTCTAACACTGCATTCGCCTTAGGACTCAATACAGCCCAAAAACATCACTTTTGACAAACACCTCAGAAATGAAAAAGAAACACATATTCCTGTTCCCCACGGGCTGGAAAGCCGAATTCTCGCTTGATTTTTGATTCCGAGCCTACCCTGAAGAGCTAGCTCACGGTCTAACACAGCATTCGCCTTATTTCTCAATTCAGCCCAAAAACATCACTTTTGACAAACACCTCAGAAATGAAAATGAAACACATATTCCTGTTCCCCACAGGCTGGAAAGCCGAATTCTCGCTTGATTTTCGATTCCGAGCCTACCCTGAAGAGCTAGCTCACGGTCTAACACAGCATTCGCCTTATTTCTCAATTCAGCCCAAAAACATCACTTTTGACAAACACCTCAGAAATGAAAAAGAAACACATATTCCTGTTCCCCACGGGCTGGAAAGCCGAATTCTCACTTGATTTTCGATTCCGAGCCTACCCTGAAGAGCTAGCTCAAGGTCTAACACAGCATTCGCCTTATTTCTCAATTCAGCCCAAAAACATCACTTTTGACAAACACCTCAGAAATGAAAATGAAACACATATTCCTGTTCCCCACGGGCTGGAAAGCCGAAATCTCGCTTGATTTTCGATTCCGAGCCTACCCTGAAGAGCTAGCCCAAAGTCTAACCCTGCATTCGCCTTAGGACTCAATACAGCCAAAAAACATGACTTTTGACAAACACCTCAGAAATGAAAATGAAACACATATTCCTGTTCCCCACAGGCTGGAAAGCCGAATTCTCACTTGATTTTCGATTCCGAGCCTACCCTGAAGAGCTAGCTCACGGTCTAACACAGCATTCGCCTTATTTCTCAATTCAGCCCAAAAACATCACTTTTGACAAACACCTCAGAAATGAAAAAGAAACACATATTCCTGTTCCCCACGGGCTGGAAAGCCAAATTCTCGCTTGATTTTCGATTCCGAGCCTACCCTGAAGAGCTAGCCCAAAGTCTAACACAGCATTCGCCTTAGGACTCAATACAGCCAAAAATATGACTTTTGACAAACACCTCAGAAATGAAAATGAAACACATATTCCTGTTCCCCACAGGCCGGAAAGCCAAATTCTCGCTTGATTTTTGCTTCCGACCTTTTCCTGAAGAGCTAGCCCAAGGTCTAACACAGCATTCTCCTAATTTCTAAATTCAGCCCAAAAACATCACTTTTGAAAAACACCTCAGAAATGAAAAAGAAACACATATTCCTGTTCCCCATGGGCTGGAAAGCCGAATTCTCGCTTGATTTTCGATTCCGAGCCTACCCTGAAGAGCTAGCCCAAAGTCTAACACTGCATTCGCCTTAGGACTCAATACAGCCAAAAAACATGACTTTTGACAAACACCTCAGAAATGAAAATGAAACACATATTCCTGTTCCCCACAGGCTGGAAAGCCGAATTCTCGCTTGATTTTCGATTCCGAGCCTACCCTGAAGAGCTAGCTCACGGTCTAACACAGCATTCGCCTTATTTCTCAATTCAGCCCAAAAACATCACTTTTGACAAACACCTCAGAAATGAAAAAGAAACACATATTCCTGTTCCCCACAGGCTGGAAAGCCAAATTCTCGCTTGATTTTCGATTCCGAGCCTACCCTGAAGAGGTAGCCCAAAGTCTAACTGCATTCGCCTTAGGACTCAATACAGCCAAAAAACATGACTTTTGACAAACACCTCAGAAATGAAAATGAAACACATATTCCTGTTCCCCATGGGCTGGAAAGCCGAATTCTCGCTTGATTTTCGATTCCGAGCCTACCCTGAAGAGCTAGCCCAAAGTCTAACACTGCATTCGCCTTAGGACTCAATACAGCCAAAAAACATGACTTTTGACAAACACCTCAGAAATGAAAATGAAACACATATTCCTGTTCCCCACAGGCTAGAAAGCCGAATTCTCGCTTGATTTTCGATTCCGAGCCTACCCTGAAGAGCTAGCTCACGGTCTAACACAGCATTCGCCTTATTTCTCAATTCAGCCCAAAAACATCACTTTTGACAAACACCTCAGAAATGAAAAAGAAACACATATTCCTGTTCCCCACGGGCTGGAAAGCCGAATTCTCGCTTGATTTTCGATTCTGAGCCTACCCTGAAGAGCTAGCCCAAAGTCTAACACAGCATTCGCCTTAGGACTCAATACAGCCAAAAATATGACTTTTGACAAACACCTCAGAAATGAAAATGAAACACATATTCCTGTTCCCCACAGGCCGGAAAGCCAAATTCTCGCTTGATTTTTGATTCCGACCTTTTCCTGAAGAGCTAGCCCAAGGTCTAACACAGCATTCGCCTAATTTCTAAATTCAGCCCAAAAACATCACTTTTGAAAAACACCTCAGAAATGAAAAAGAAACACATATTCCTGTTCCCCACGGGCTGGAAAGCCGAATTCTCGCTTGATTTTCGATTCTGAGCCTACCCTGAAGAGCTAGCCCAAAGTCTAACTGCATTCGCCTTAGGACTCAATACAGCCAAAAAACATGACTTTTGACAAACACCTCAGAAATGAAAATGAAACACATATTCCTGTTCCCCATGGGCTGGAAAGCCGAATTCTCGCTTGATTTTCGATTCCGAGCCTACCCTGAAGAGCTAGCCCAAAGTCTAACAGTGCATTCGCCTTAGGACTCAATACAGCCAAAAAACATGACTTTTGACAAACACCTCAGAAATGAAAATGAAACACATATTCCTGTTCCCCACGGGCTGGAAAGCCGAATTCTCGCTTGATTTTTGATTCCGAGCCTACCCTGAAGAGCTAGCTCACGGTCTAACACAGCATTCGCCTTATTTCTCAATTCAGCCCAAAAACATCACTTTTGACAAACACCTCAGAAATGAAAAAGAAACACATATTCCTGTTCCCCACAGGCTGGAAAGCCGAATTCTCGCTTGATTTTCGATTCCGAGCCTACCCTGAAGAGCTAGCTCAAGGACTAACACAGCATTCGCCTTATTTCTCAATTCAACCCAAAAACATCACTTTTGACAAACACCTCAGAAATGAAAATGAAACACATATTCCTGTTCCCCATAGGCTGGAAAGCCGAATTCTCGCTTGATTTTCAATTCCGAGCCTACCCTGAAGAGCTAGCCCAAAGTCTAACACTGCATTCGCCTTAGGACTCAATACAGCCAAAAAACATGACTTTTGACAAACACCTCAGAAATGAAAATGAAACACATATTCCTGTTCCCCACAGGCTGGAAAGCCGAATTCTCGCTTGATTTTCGATTCCGAGCCTACCCTGAAGAGCTAGCTCACGGTCTAACACAGCATTCGCCTTATTTCTCAATTCAGCCCAAAAACATCACTTTTGACAAACACCTCAGAAATGAAAAAGAAACACATATTCCTGTTCCCCACAGGCTGGAAAGCCAAATTCTCGCTTGATTTTCGATTCCGAGCCTACCCTGAAGAGCTAGCCCAAAGTCTAACACAGCATTCGCCTTAGGACTCAATACAGCCAAAAATATGACTTTTGACAAACACCTCAGAAATGAAAATGAAACACATATTCCTGTTCCCCACAGGCCGGAAAGCCAAATTCTCGCTTGATTTTTGATTCCGACCTTTTCCTGAAGAGCTAGCCCAAGGTCTAACACAGCATTCGCCTAATTTCTAAATTCAGCCCAAAAACATCACTTTTGAAAAACACCTCAGAAATGAAAAAGAAACACATATTCCTGTTCCCCCACGGGCTGGAAAGCCGAATTCTCGCTTGATTTTCGATTCTGAGCCTACCCTGAAGAGCTAGCCCAAAGTCTAACTGCATTCGCCTTAGGACTCAATACAGCCAAAAAACATGACTTTTGACAAACACCTCAGAAATGAAAATGAAACACATATTCCTGTTCCCCATGGGCTGGAAAGCCGAATTCTCGCTTGATTTTCGATTCCGAGCCTACCCTGAAGAGCTAGCTCACGGTCTAACACAGCATTCGCCTTATTTCTCAATTCAGCCCAAAAACATCACTTTTGACAAACACCTCAGAAATGAAAAAGAAACACATATTCCTGTTCCCCACGGGCTGGAAAGCCAAATTCTTGCTTGATTTTCGATTCCGAGCCTACCCTGAAGAGCTAGCCCAAAGTCTAACACAGCATTCGCCTTAGGACTCAATACAGCCAAAAATATGACTTTTGACAAACACCTCAGAAATGAAAATGAAACACATATTCCTGTTCCCCACAGGCCGGAAAGCCAAATTCTCGCTTGATTTTTGATTCCGACCTTTTCCTGAAGAGCTAGCCCAAGGTCTAACACAGCATTCGCCTAATTTCTAAATTCAGCCCAAAAACATCACTTTTGAAAAACACCTCAGAAATGAAAAAGAAACACATATTCCTGTTCCCCACAGGCTGGAAAGCCAAATTCTCGCTTGATTTTCGATTCCGAGCCTACCCTGAAGAGCTAGCCCAAAGTCTAACACAGCATTCGCCTTAGGACTCAATACAGCCAAAAATATGACTTTTGACAAACACCTCAGAAATGAAAATGAAACACATATTCCTGTTCCCCACAGGCCGGAAAGCCAAATTCTCGCTTGATTTTTGATTCCGACCTTTTCCTGAAGAGCTAGCCCAAGGTCTAACACAGCATTCGCCTAATTTCTAAACTTCAGCCCAAAAACATCACTTTTGAAAAACACCTCAGAAATGAAAAAGAAACACATATTCCTGTTCCCCACGGGCTGGAAAGCCGAATTCTCGCTTGATTTTCGATTCCGAGCCTACCCTGAAGAGCTAGCCCAAAGTCTAACACAGCATTCGCCTTAGGACTGAATACAGCCAAAAAACATGACTTTTGACAAACACCTCAGAAATGAAAATGAAACACATATTCCTGTTCCCCACAGGCTGGAAAGCCAAATTCTCGCTTGATTTTTGATTCTGACCTTTCCCTGAAGAGCTAGCCCAAGGTCTAACACAGCATTCGCCTTAGGACTCAATACAGCCAAAAACATCACTTTTGACAAACATCTCAGAAATGAAAATGAAACACATATTCCTGTTCCCCACGAGCTGGAAAGCCGAATTCTCGTTTGATTTTTGATTCTGACCTTTCCCTGAAGAGCTAGCCCAAAGTCTAACACTGCATTCGCCTTAGTTCTAAATTCAGCCCAAAAGCATCACTTTTGACAAACACCTCAGAAATGAAAATGAAACAAATATTCCTGTTCCCCAAAGGCTGGAAAGCCAAATTCCTCGCTTGATTTTCGATTCCGAGCCTACCCTGAAGAGCTAGCTCACGGTCTAACACAGCATTCGCCTTATTTCTCAATTCAGCCCAAAAACATCACTTTTGACAAACACCTCAGAAATGAAAATGAAACACATATTCCTGTTCCCCACAGGCTGGAAAGCCGAATTCTCGCTTGATTTTCGATTCCGAGCCTACCCTGAAGAGCTAGCTCACGGTCTAACACAGCATTTGCCTTATTTCTCAATTCAGCCCAAAAACATCACTTTTGACAAACACCTCAGAAATGAAAAAGAAACACATATTCCTGTTCCCCACGGGCTGGAAAGCCGAATTCTCACTTGATTTTCGATTCCGAGCCTACCCTGAAGAGCTAGCTCAAGGTCTAACACAGCATTCGCCTTATTTCTCAATTCAGCCCAAAAACATCACTTTTGACAAACACCTCAGAAATGAAAATGAAACACATATTCCTATTCCCCACGGGCTGGAAAGCCGAAATCTCGCTTGATTTTCGATTCCGAGCCTACCCTGAAGAGCTAGCCCAAAGTCTAACCCTGCATTCGCCTTAGGACTCAATACAGCCAAAAAACATGACTTTTGACAAACACCTCAGAAATGAAAATGAAACACATATTCCTGTTCCCCACAGGCTGGAAAGCCGAATTCTCGCTTGATTTTCGATTCCGAGCCTACCCTGAAGAGCTAGCTCACGGTCTAACACAGCATTCGCCTTATTTCTCAATTCAGCCCAAAAACATCACTTTTGACAAACACCTCAGAAATGAAAAAGAAACACATATTCCTGTTCCCCACAGGCTGGAAAGCCAAATTCCTCGCTTGATTTTCGATTCCGAGCCTACCCTGAAGAGCTAGCCCAAAGTCTAACACTGCATTCGCCTTAGAACTCAATACAGCCAAAAAACATGACTTTTGACAAACACCTCAGAAATGAAAATGAAACACATATTCCTGTTCCCCACAGGCTGGAAAGCCGAATTCTCGCTTGATTTTCGATTCTGAGCCTACCCTGAAGAGCTAGCTCACGGTCCAACACAGCATTCGCCTTATTTCTCAATTCAGCCCAAAAACATCACTTTTGACAAACACCTCAGAAATGAAAAAGAAACACATATTCCTGTTCCCCACAGGCTGGAAAGCCGAATTCTCGCTTGATTTTCGATTCCGAGCCTACCCTGAAGAGCTAGCTCAAGGACTAACACAGCATTCGCCTTATTTCTCAATTCAACCCAAAAACATCACTTTTGACAAACACCTCAGAAATGAAAATGAAACACATATTCCTGTTCCCCATCGGCTGGAAAGCCGAATTCTCACTTGATTTTCAATTCCGAGCCTACCCTGAAGAGCTAGCCCAAAGTCTAACACTGCATTCGCCTTAGGACTCAATACAGCCAAAAAACATGACTTTTGACAAACACCTCAGAAATGAAAATGAAACACATATTCCTGTTCCCCACAGGCTGGAAAGCCGAATTCTCGCTTGATTTTCGATTCCGAGCCTACCCTGAAGAGCTAGCTCACGGTCTAACACAGCATTCGCCTTATTTCTCAATTCAGCCCAAAAACATCACTTTTGACAAACACCTCAGAAATGAAAAAGAAACACATATTCCTGTTCCCCACAGGCTGGAAAGCCAAATTCTCGCTTGATTTTCGATTCCGAGCCTACCCTGAAGAGCTAGCCCAAAGTCTAACACAGCATTCGCCTTAGGACTCAATACAGCCAAAAATATGACTTTTGACAAACACCTCAGAAATGAAAATGAAACACATATTCCTGTTCCCCACAGGCCGGAAAGCCAAATTCTCGCTTGATTTTTGATTCCGACCTTTTCCTGAAGAGCTAGCCCAAGGTCTAACACAGCATTCGCCTAATTTCTAAATTCAGCCCAAAAACATCACTTTTGAAAAACACCTCAGAAATGAAAAAGAAACACATATTCCTGTTCCCCACGGGCTGGAAAGCCGAATTCTCGCTTGATTTTCGATTCTGAGCCTACCCTGAAGAGCTAGCCCAAAGTCTAACTGCATTCGCCTTAGGACTCAATACAGCCAAAAAACATGACTTTTGACAAACACCTCAGAAATGAAAATGAAACACATATTCCTGTTCCCCATGGGCTGGAAAGCCGAATTCTCGCTTGATTTTCGATTCCGAGCCTACCCTGAAGAGCTAGCTCACGGTCTAACACAGCATTCACCTTATTTCTCAATTCAGCCCAAAAACATCACTTTTGACAAACACCTCAGAAATGAAAAAGAAACACATATTCCTGTTCCCCACGGGCTGGAAAGCCAAATTCTTACTTGATTTTCGATTCCGAGCCTACCCTGAAGAGCTAGCCCAAAGTCTAACACAGCATTCGCCTTAGGACTCAATACAGCCAAAAATATGACTTTTGACAAACACCTCAGAAATGAAAATGAAACACATATTCCTGTTCCCCACAGGCCGGAAAGCCAAATTCTCGCTTGATTTTTGATTCCGACCTTTTCCTGAAGAGCTAGCCCAAGGTCTAACACAGCATTCGCCTAATTTCTAAATTCAGCCCAAAAACATCACTTTGAAAAACACCTCAGAAATGAAAAAGAAACACATATTCCTGTTCCCCACAGGCTGGAAAGCCAAATTCTCGCTTGATTTTCGATTCCGAGCCTACCCTGAAGAGCTAGCCCAAAGTCTAACACAGCATTCGCCTTAGGACTCAATACAGCCAAAAATATGACTTTTGACAAACACCTCAGAAATGAAAATGAAACACATATTCCTGTTCCCCACAGGCCGGAAAGCCAAATTCTCGCTTGATTTTTGATTCCGACCTTTTCCTGAAGAGCTAGCCCAAGGTCTAACACAGCATTCGCCTAATTTCTAAATTCAGCCCAAAAACATCACTTTTGAAAAACACCTCAGAAATGAAAAAGAAACACATATTCCTGTTCCCCACGGGCTGGAAAGCCGAATTCTCGCTTGATTTTCGATTCTGAGCCTACCCTGAAGAGCTAGCCCAAAGTCTAACTGCATTCGCCTTAGGACTCAATACAGCCAAAAAACATGACTTTTGACAAACACCTCAGAAATGAAAATGAAACACATATTCCTGTTCCCCATGGGCTGGAAAGCCGAATTCTCGCTTGATTTTCGATTCCGAGCCTACCCTGAAGAGCTAGCTCACGGTCTAACACAGCATTCGCCTTATTTCTCAATTCAGCCCAAAAACATCACTTTTGACAAACACCTCAGAAATGAAAAAGAAACACATATTCCTGTTCCCCACGGGCTGGAAAGCCAAATTCTTGCTTGATTTTCGATTCCGAGCCTACCCTGAAAAGCTAGCCCAAAGTCTAACACAGCATTCGCCTTAGGACTCAATACAGCCAAAAATATGACTTTTGACAAACACCTCAGAAATGAAAATGAAACACATATTCCTGTTCCCCACAGGCCGGAAAGCCAAATTCTCGCTTGATTTTTGATTCCGACCTTTTCCTGAGAAGAGCTAGCCCAAGGTCTAACACAGCATTCGCCTAATTTCTAAATTCAGCCCAAAAACATCACTTTTGAAAAACACCTCAGAAATGAAAAAGAAACACATATTCCTGTTCCCCACGGGCTGGAAAGCCGAATTCTCGCTTGATTTTCGATTCTGAGCCTACCCTGAAGAGCTAGCCCAAAGTCTAACTGCATTCGCCTTAGGACTCAATACAGCCAAAAAACATGACTTTTGACAAACACCTCAGAAATGAAAATGAAACACATATTCCTGTTCCCCATGGGCTGGAAAGCCGAATTCTCGCTTGATTTTCGATTCCGAGCCTACCCTGAAGAGCTAGCCCAAAGTCTAACAGTGCATTCGCCTTAGGACTCAATACAGCCAAAAAACATGACTTTTGACAAACACCTCAGAAATGAAAATGAAACACATATTCCTGTTCCCCACGGGCTGGAAAGCCGAATTCTCGCTTGATTTTTGATTCCGAGCCTACCCTGAAGAGCTAGCTCACGGTCTAACACAGCATTCGCCTTATTTCTCAATTCAGCCCAAAAACATCACTTTTGACAAACACCTCAGAAATGAAAAAGAAACACATATTCCTGTTCCCCACAGGCTGGAAAGCCGAATTCTCGCTTGATTTTCGATTCCGAGCCTACCCTGAAGAGCTAGCTCAAGGACTAACACAGCATTCGCCTTATTTCTCAATTCAACCCAAAAACATCACTTTTGACAAACACCTCAGAAATGAAAATGAAACACATATTCCTGTTCCCCATAGGCTGGAAAGCCGAATTCTCGCTTGATTTTCAATTCCGAGCCTACCCTGAAGAGCTAGCCCAAAGTCTAACACTGCATTCGCCTTAGGACTCAATACAGCCAAAAAACATGACTTTTGACAAACACCTCAGAAATGAAAATGAAACACATATTCCTGTTCCCCACAGGCTGGAAAGCCGAATTCTCGCTTGATTTTCGATTCCGAGCCTACCCTGAAGAGCTAGCTCACGGTCTAACACAGCATTCGCCTTATTTCTCAATTCAGCCCAAAAACATCACTTTTGACAAACACCTCAGAAATGAAAAAGAAACACATATTCCTGTTCCCCACAGGCTGGAAAGCCAAATTCTCGCTTGATTTTCGATTCCGAGCCTACCCTGAAGAGCTAGCCCAAAGTCTAACACAGCATTCGCCTTAGGACTCAATACAGCCAAAAATATGACTTTTGACAAACACCTCAGAAATGAAAATGAAACACATATTCCTGTTCCCCACAGGCCGGAAAGCCAAATTCTCGCTTGATTTTTGATTCCGACCTTTTCCTGAAGAGCTAGCCCAAGGTCTAACACAGCATTCGCCTAATTTCTAAATTCAGCCCAAAAACATCACTTTTGAAAAACACCTCAGAAATGAAAAAGAAACACATATTCCTGTTCCCCACGGGCTGGAAAGCCGAATTCTCGCTTGATTTTCGATTCTGAGCCTACCCTGAAGAGCTAGCCCAAAGTCTAACTGCATTCGCCTTAGGACTCAATACAGCCAAAAAACATGACTTTTGACAAACACCTCAGAAATGAAAATGAAACACATATTCCTGTTCCCCATGGGCTGGAAAGCCGAATTCTCGCTTGATTTTCGATTCCGAGCCTACCCTGAAGAGCTAGCTCACGGTCTAACACAGCATTCGCCTTATTTCTCAATTCAGCCCAAAAACATCACTTTTGACAAACACCTCAGAAATGAAAAAGAAACACATATTCCTGTTCCCCACGGGCTGGAAAGCCAAATTCTTGCTTGATTTTCGATTCCGAGCCTACCCTGAAGAGCTAGCCCAAAGTCTAACACAGCATTCGCCTTAGGACTCAATACAGCCAAAAATATGACTTTTGACAAACACCTCAGAAATGAAAATGAAACACATATTCCTGTTCCCCACAGGCCGGAAAGCCAAATTCTCGCTTGATTTTTGATTCCGACCTTTTCCTGAAGAGCTAGCCCAAGGTCTAACACAGCATTCGCCTAATTTCTAAATTCAGCCCAAAAACATCACTTTTGAAAAACACCTCAGAAATGAAAAAGAAACACATATTCCTGTTCCCCACAGGCTGGAAAGCCAAATTCTCGCTTGATTTTCGATTCCGAGCCTACCCTGAAGAGCTAGCCCAAAGTCTAACACAGCATTCGCCTTAGGACTCAATACAGCCAAAAATATGACTTTTGACAAACACCTCAGAAATGAAAATGAAACACATATTCCTGTTCCCCACAGGCCGGAAAGCCAAATTCTCGCTTGATTTTTGATTCCGACCTTTTCCTGAAGAGCTAGCCCAAGGTCTAACACAGCATTCGCCTAATTTCTAAATTCAGCCCAAAAACATCACTTTTGAAAAACACCTCAGAAATGAAAAAGAAACACATATTCCTGTTCCCCACGGGCTGGAAAGCCGAATTCTCGCTTGATTTTCGATTCCGAGCCTACCCTGAAGAGCTAGCCCAAAGTCTAACACAGCATTCGCCTTAGGACTGAATACAGCCAAAAAACATGACTTTTGACAAACACCTCAGAAATGAAAATGAAACACATATTCCTGTTCCCCACAGGCTGGAAAGCCAAATTCTCGCTTGATTTTTGATTCTGACCTTTCCCTGAAGAGCTAGCCCAAGGTCTAACACAGCATTCGCCTTAGGACTCAATACAGCCAAAAACATCACTTTTGACAAACATCTCAGAAATGAAAATGAAACACATATTCCTGTTCCCCACGAGCTGGAAAGCCGAATTCTCGTTTGATTTTTGATTCTGACCTTTCCCTGAAGAGCTAGCCCAAAGTCTAACACTGCATTCGCCTTAGTTCTAAATTCAGCCCAAAAGCATCACTTTTGACAAACACCTCAGAAATGAAAATGAAACAAATATTCCTGTTCCCCAAAGGCTGGAAAGCCAAATTCTCGCTTGATTTTCGATTCCGAGCCTACCCTGAAGAGCTAGCTCACGGTCTAACACAGCATTCGCCTTATTTCTCAATTCAGCCCAAAAACATCACTTTTGACAAACACCTCAGAAATGAAAATGAAACACATATTCCTGTTCCCCACAGGCTGGAAAGCCGAATTCTCGCTTGATTTTCGATTCCGAGCCTACCCTGAAGAGCTAGCTCACGGTCTAACACAGCATTTGCCTTATTTCTCAATTCAGCCCAAAAACATCACTTTTGACAAACACCTCAGAAATGAAAAAGAAACACATATTCCTGTTCCCCACGGGCTGGAAAGCCGAATTCTCACTTGATTTTCGATTCCGAGCCTACCCTGAAGAGCTAGCTCAAGGTCTAACACAGCATTCGCCTTATTTCTCAATTCAGCCCAAAAACATCACTTTTGACAAACACCTCAGAAATGAAAATGAAACACATATTCCTATTCCCCACGGGCTGGAAAGCCGAAATCTCGCTTGATTTTCGATTCCGAGCCTACCCTGAAGAGCTAGCCCAAAGTCTAACCCTGCATTCGCCTTAGGACTCAATACAGCCAAAAAACATGACTTTTGACAAACACCTCAGAAATGAAAATGAAACACATATTCCTGTTCCCCACAGGCTGGAAAGCCGAATTCTCGCTTGATTTTCGATTCCGAGCCTACCCTGAAGAGCTAGCTCACGGTCTAACACAGCATTCGCCTTATTTCTCAATTCAGCCCAAAAACATCACTTTTGACAAACACCTCAGAA
The DNA here is from genome assembly GCA_023053685.1 of Diadophis punctatus similis. Taxonomy (NCBI): domain Eukaryota; kingdom Metazoa; phylum Chordata; class Lepidosauria; order Squamata; family Dipsadidae; genus Diadophis; species Diadophis punctatus. Next base: position 37,621 of record JALIGW010000413.1, read on the forward strand.
ATGAAAAAGAAACACATATTCCTGTTCCCCACAGGCTGGAAAGCCAAAT
>JALIGW010000414.1:0-36906 GCA_023053685.1 Diadophis punctatus similis
TCAAGCGAGAATTCGGCTTTCCAGCCTGTGGGGAACAGGAATATGTGTTTCATTTTCCTTTCTGAGGTGTTGTCAAAAGTCATATTTTTGGCTGTATTGAGTCCTAAGGCGAATGCTGTGTTAGACTTTGGGCTAGCCTCTTCAGGGTAGGCTCGGAATCGAAAATCAAGCAAGAATTTGGCTTTCCAGCCCGTGGGGAACAGGAATATGTGTTTCTTTTTGATTTCTGAGGTGTTTGTCAAAAAGTGATGTTTTTGGGCTGAATTGAGAAATAAGGCGAATGCTGTGTTAGACCTTGAGCTAGCTCTTCAGGGGTAGGCTTGGAATCGAAAATCAAGCGAGAATTCAGCTGTCCAGCCCGTGGGGAATAGGGATATGTGTTTCATTTTCATTTCTGAGGTGTTTGTCAAAAGTCATGTTTTTTGGCTGGTATTGAGTCCTAAGGCGAAGGCAGTGTTAGACTTTGTGCTAGCTCTTCAGGGTAGGCTCGGAATCGAAAATCAAGCGAGAATTTGGCTTTCCAGCCTTTGGGGAACAGGAATATTTGTTTCATTTCATTTCTGAGGTGTTTGTCAAAAGTGATGCTTTTGGGCTGAATTTAGAACTAAGGCGAATTCTGTGTTAGACCTTGGGCTAGCTCTTCAGGGAAAGGTCGGAATCAAAAAATCAAGCAAGAATTCGCTTTCCAGCCTGTGGGGAACAGGAATGTGTTTCTTTTTCATTTCTGAGGTGTTTGTCAAAAGTCATGTTTTTTTGGCTGTATTGAGGTCCTAAGCGAATGCTGTGTTAGACTTTGGGCTAGCTCTTCAGGGTAGGCTCGGAATCGAAAATCAAGCGAGAATTCGGCTTTCCAGCCTGTGGGAACAGGAATTTGTGTTTCTTTTTCATTGTCTGAGGTGTTTGTCAAAAGTGATGTTTTTGGCTGTATTGAGTCCTAAGGCGAATGCTGTGTTAGACCTTGGGCTAGCTCTTCAGGGTAGGCTCGGAATCGAAATCAAAGCGAGAATTCGGCTTCCAGCCTGTGGGGAACAGGAATATGTGTTTCATTTTCATTCTGAGGTGTTTGTCAAAAGTCATATTTTTGGCTGTATTGAGTCCTAAGGCGATGCTGTGTTAGACTTTGGGCTAGCTCTTCAGGGTAGGCTCGGAATCGAAATCAAGCAAGAATTTGGCTTTCCAGCCCGTGGGGAACAGGAATATGTGTTTCTTTTTCCATTTCTGAGGTGTTTGTCAAAAGGATGTTTTTGGGCTGAATTGAGAAATAAGGCGATATGCTGTGTTAGACCTTGAGCTAGCTCTTCAGGGTAGGCTTGGAATCGAAAATCAAGCGAGAATTCAGCTGTCCAGCCCGTGGGGAATAGGGATATGTGTTTCATTTTCATTTCTGAGGTGTTTGTCAAAAGTCATGTTTTTTGGCTGTATTGAGTCCTAAGGCGAATGCAGTGTTAGACTTTGGGCTAGCTCTTCAGGGTAGGCTCGGAACTCGAAAATCAAGCGAGAATTTGGGCTTTCCAGCCTTTGGGGAACAGGGAATATTTGTTTCATTTTCATTTCTGAGGTGTTTGTCAAAAGTGATGCTTTTGGGCTGAATTTAGAACTAAGGCGAATTCTGTGTTAGACCTTGGGCTAGCTCTTCAGGGAAAGGTCGGAATCAAAAATCAAGCAAGAATTCGGCTTTTCCAGCCTGTGGGGAACAGGAATGTGTTTCTTTTTCATTTCTGAGGTGTTTGTCAAAAGTCATGTTTTTTGGCTGTATTGAGTCCTAAGGGCGAATGCTGTGTTAGACTTTGGGCTAGCTCTTCAGGGTAGGCTCGGAATCGAAAATCAAGCGAGAATTCGGCTTTCCAGCCCATGGGAACTGAATATGTTTCATTTTCATTTCTGAGGTGTTTGTCAAAAGTCATGTTTTTGGCTGTATTGAGTCCTAAGGCGAATGCAGTGTTAGACTTTGGGCTAGCTCTTCAGGGTAGGCTCGGAATCGAAAATCAAGCGAGATTCGGCTTTCCAGCCTGTGGGGAACAGGAATATGTGTTTCATTTTCATTTCTGAGGTGTTTGTCAAAAGTCATATTTTTGGGCTGTATTGAGTCCTAAGGCGAATGCTGTGTTAGACTTTGGGCTAGCTCTTCAGGGTAGGCTCGGAATCGAAAAATCAAGCAAGAATTTGGCTTTCCAGCCCGTGTGGAACAGGAATTGTGTTTCTTTTTCATTTCTGAGGTGTTTGTCAAAATTGATGTTTTTTGGGCTGAATTGAGAAATAAGGCGAATGCTGTGTTAGACCTTGAGCTAGCTCTTCAGGGTAGGCTTGGAATCGAAAATCAAGCGAGAATTCAGCTGTCCAGCCCGTGGGGAATAGGGATATGTGTTTCATTTTCATTTCTGAGGTGTTTGTCAAAAGTCATGTTTTTTGGCTGTATTGAGTCCTAAGGCGAATGCAGTGTTAGACTTTGGGCTAGCTCTTCTGGTAGGCTCGGAATCGAAAATCAAGCGAGAATTTGGCTTTCCAGCCTTTGGGGAACAGGAATATTTGTTTCATTTTCATTTCTGAGGTGTTTGTCAAAAGTGATGCTTTTGGGCTGAATTTAGAACTAAGGCGAATTCTGTGTTAGACCTTGGGCTAGCTCTTCAGGGAAAGGTCGGAATCAAAAATCAAGCAAGAATTCGGCTTTCCCAGCCTGTGGGGAACAGGAATGGTGTTTCTTTTTCATTTCTGAGGTGTTTGTCAAAAGTCATGTTTTTTGGCTGTATTGAGTCCTAAGGCGAATGCTGTGTTAGACTTTGGGCTAGCTCTTCAGGGTAGGCTCGGAATCGAAAATCAAGCGAGAATTCGGCTTTCCAGCCCATGGGGAACTGGAATATGTGTTTCATTTTCATTCTGAGGTGTTTGTCAAAAGTCATGTTTTTTGGCTGTATTGAGTCCTAAGGCGAATGCAGTGTTAGACTTTGGGGCTAGCTCTTCAGGGTAGGCTCGGAATCGAAAATCAAGCGAGAATTCGGCTTTCCAGCCTGTGGGGAACAGGAATATGTGTTTCATTTTCATTTTCTGAGGTGTTTGTCAAAAGTCATATTTTTGGCTGTATTGAGTCCTAAGGCGAATGCTGTGTTAGACTTTGGGCTAGCTCTTCAGGGTAGGCTCGGAATCGAAAATCAAGCAAGAATTTGGCTTCCAGCCCGTGGGGAACAGGAATATGTGTTTCTTTTTCATTTCTGAGGTGTTTGTCAAAAGTGATGTTTTTGGGCTGAATTGAGAAATAAGGCGAATGCTGTGTTAGACCTTGAGCTAGCTCTTCAGGGTAGGCTTGGAATCGAAAATCAAGCGAGAATTCAGCTGTCCAGCCCGTGGGGAATAGGGATATGTGTTTCATTTTCATTTCTGAGGTGTTTGTCAAAAGTCATGTTTTTTGGCTGTATTGAGTCCTAAGGCGAATGCAGTGTTAGACTTTGGGCTAGCTCTTCAGGGTAGGCTCGGAATCGAAAATCAAGCGAGAATTCGGCTTTCCAGCCCATGGGGAACTGGAATATGTGTTTCATTTTCATTTCTGAGGTGTTTGTCAAAAGTCATGTTTTTTGGCTGTATTGAGTCCTAAGGCGAATGCAGTGTTAGACTTTGGGCTAGCTCTTCAGGGTAGGCTCGGAATCGAAAATCAAGCGAGAATTCGGCTTTCCAGCCTGTGGGGAACAGGAATATGTGTTTCTTTTTCATTTCTGAGGTGTTTGTCAAAAGTGATGTTTTTGGCTGTATTGAGTCCTAAGGCGAATGCTGTGTTAGACCTTGGGCTAGCTCTTCAGGGAAAGGTCAGAATCAAAAATCAAGCGAGAATGTGGCTTTCCAGCCTGTGGGGAACAGGAATATGTGTTTCATTTTCATTTCTGAGGTGTTTGTCAAAAGTCATGTTTTTTGGCTGTATTCAGTCCTAAGGCGAATGCTGTGTTAGACTTTGGGCTAGCTCTTCAGGGTAGGCTCGGAATCGAAAAATCAAGCGAGAATTCGGCTGTCCAGCCCGTGGGGAACAAGAATATGTGTTTCATTTTCATTTCTGAGGTGTTTGTCAAAAGTGATGTTTTTGGGCTGAATTGAGAAATAAGGCGAATGCTGTGTTAGACCTTGAGCTAGCTCTTCAGGGTAGGCTCGGAATCGAAAATCAAGCGAGAATTCGGCTTTCCAGCCTGTGGGGAACAGGAATATGTGTTTTCTTTTTCATTTCTGAGGTGTTTGTCAAAAGTGATGTTTTTGGCTGTATTGAGTCCTAAGGCGAATGCTGTGTTAGACCTTGGGCTAGCTCTTCAGGGTAGGCTCGGAATCGAAAATCAAGCGAGAATTCGGCTTTCCAGCCCGTGGGGAACAGGAATATGTGTTTCTTTTTCATTTCTGAGGTGTTTGTCAAAAGTGATGTTTTTGGGCTGAATTGAGAAATAAGGCGAATGCTGTGTTAGACCTTGAGCTAGCTCTTCAGGGTAGGCTTGAATCGAAAATCAAGCGAGAATTCAGCTGTCCAGCCCGTGGGGAATAGGGATATGTGTTTCATTTTCATTTCTGAGGTGTTTGTCAAAAGTCATGTTTTTTGGCTGTATTGAGTCCTAAGGCGAATGCTGTGTTAGACTTTGGGCTAGCTCTTCAGGGTAGGCTCGGAATCGAAAATCAAGCGAGAATTTCGGCTTTCCAGGCCCATGGGAACTGGAATATGTGTTTCATTTTCATTTCTGAGGTGTTTGTCAAAAGTCATGTTTTTTGGCTGTATTGAGTCCTAAGGCGAATGCAGTGTTAGACTTTGGGCTAGCTCTTCAGGGTAGGCTCGGAATCGAAAATCAAGCGAGAATTCGGCTTTCCAGCCTGTGGGGAAACAGGAATATGTGTTGTCTTTTTCATTTCTGAGGTGTTTGTCAAAAGTGATGTTTTTGGCTGTATGGAGTCCTAAGGCGAATGCTGTGTTAGACCTTGGGCTAGCTCTTCAGGGAAAGGTCAGAATCAAAAATCAAGCGAGAAGTGTGGCTTTCCAGCCTGTGGGGAACAGGAATATGTGTTTCTTTTCATTTCTGAGGTGTTTGTCAAAAGTCATGTTTTTTGGCTGTATTCAGTCCTAAGGCGAATGCTGTGTTAGACTTTGGGCTAGCTCTTCAGGGTAGGCTCGGAATCGAAAATGGAATCGAAAATCAAGCGAGAATTCGGCTGTCCAGCCCGTGGGGAACAAGAATATGTGTTTCATTTTCATTTCTGAGGTGTTTGTCAAAAGTGATGTTTTGGGCTGAATTGAGAAATAAGGCGAATGCTGTGTTAGACCTTGAGCTAGCTCTTCAGGGTAGGCTCGGAATCGAAAATCAAGCGAGAATTCGGCTTTCCAGCCTGTGGGGAACAGGAATATGTGTTTCTTTTTCATTTCTGAGGTGTTTGTCAAAAGTGATGTTTTTGGCTGTATTGAGTCCTAAGGCGAATGCTGTGTTAGACCTTGGGCTAGCTCTTCAGGGTAGGCTCGGAATCGAAAATCAAGCGAGAATTCGGCTTTCCAGCCCGTGGGGAACAGGAATATGTGTTTCTTTTTCATTTCTGAGGTGTTTGTCAAAAGTGATGTTTTTGGGCTGAATTGAGAAATAAGGCGAATGCTGTGTTAGACCTTGAGCTAGCTCTTCAGGGTAGGCTTGGAATCGAAAATCAAGCGAGAATTCAGCTGTCCAGCCCGTGGGGAATAGGGATATGTGTTTCATTTTCATTTCTGAGGTGTTTGTCAAAAGTCATGTTTTTTGGCTGTATTGAGTCCTAAGGCGAATGCAGTGTTAGACTTTGGGCTAGCTCTTCAGGGTAGGCTCGGAATCGAAAATCAAGCGAAAATTTGGCTTTCCAGCCTTTGGGGAACAGGAATATTTGTTTCATTTTCATTTCTGAGGTGTTTGTCAAAAGTGATGCTTTTGGGCTGAATTTAAAACTAAGGCGAATTCTGTGTTAGACCTTGGGCTAGCTCTTCAGGGAAAGGTCGGAATCAAAAATCAAGCAAGAATTCGGCTTTCCAGCCTGTGGGGAACAGGAATGTGTTTCTTTTTCATTTCTGAGGTGTTTGTCAAAAGTCATGTTTTTTGGCTGTATTGAGTCCTAAGGCGAATGCTGTGTTAGACTTTGGGCTAGCTCTTCAGGGTAGGCTCGGAATCGAAAATCAAGCGAGAATTCGGCTTTCCAGCCTGTGGGGAACAGGAATATGTGTTTCTTTTTCATTTCTGAGGTGTTTGTCAAAAGTGATGTTTTTGGCTGTATTGAGTCCTAAGGCGAATGCTGTGTTAGACCTTGGGCTAGCTCTTCAGGGTAGGCTCGGAATCGAAAATCAAGCGAGAATTCGGCTTTCCAGCCTGTGGGGAACAGGAATATGTGTTTCATTTTCATTTCTGAGGTGTTTGTCAAAAGTCATATTTTTGGCTGTATTGAGTCCTAAGGCGAATGCTGTGTTAGACTTTGGGCTAGCTCTTCAGGGTAGGCTTGGAATCCAAAATCAAGCGAGAATTCAGCTGTCCAGCCCGTGGGGAATAGGGATATGTGTTTCATTTTCATTTCTGAGGTGTTTGTCAAAAGTCATGTTTTTTGGCTGTATTGAGTCCTAAGGCGAATGCAGTGTTAGACTTTGGGCTAGCTCTTCAGGGTAGGCTCGGAATCGAAAATCAAGCGAGAATTTGGCTTTCCAGCCTTTGGGGAACAGGAATATTTGTTTCATTTTCATTTCTGAGGTGTTTGTCAAAAGTGATGCTTTTGGGCTGAATTTAGAACTAAGGCGAATTCTGTGTTAGACCTTGGGCTAGCTCTTCAGGGAAAGGTCGGAATCAAAAATCAAGCAAGAATTCGGCTTTCCAGCCTGTGGGGAACAGGAATGTGTTTCTTTTTCATTTCTGAGGTGTTTGTCAAAAGTCATGTTTTTTGGCTGTATTGAGTCCTAAGGCGAATGCTGTGTTAGACTTTGGGCTAGCTCTTCAGGGTAGGCTCGGAATCGAAAATCAAGCGAGAATTCGGCTTTCCAGCCCATGGGGAACTGGAATATGTGTTTCATTTTCATTTCTGAGGTGTTTGTAAAAAGTCATGTTTTTTGGCTGTATTGAGTCCTAAGGCGAATGCTGTGTTAGACTTTGGGCTAGCTCTTCAGGGTAGGCTCAGAATCGAAAATCAAGCGAGAATTCGGCTTTCCAGCCCGTGGGGAACAGGAATATGTGTTTTATTTTCATTTCTGAGGTGTTTGTCAAAAGTGATGTTTTTGGGCTGAATTGAGAAATAAGGCGAATGCTGTGTTAGACCTTGAGCTAGCTCTTCAGGGTAGGCTCGGAATCGAAAATCAAGCGAGAATTCGGCTTTCCAGCCTGTGGGGAACAGGAATATGTGTTTCTTTTTCATTTCTGAGGTGTTTGTCAAAAGTGATGTTTTTGGCTGTATTGAGTCCTAAGGCGAATGCTGTGTTAGACTTTGGGCTAGCTCTTCAGGGTAGGCTCGGAATCGAAAATCAAGCGAGAATTCGGCTTTCCAGCCCATGGGGAACTGGAATATGTGTTTCATTTTCATTTCTGAGGTGTTTGTCAAAAGTCATGTTTTTTGGCTGTATTGAGTCCTAAGGCGAATGCTGTGTTAGACTTTGGGCTAGCTCTTCAGGGTAGGCTCGGAATCGAAAATCAAGCGAGAATTCGGCTTTCCAGCCCATGGGGAACTGGAATATGTGTTTCATTTTCATTTCTGAGGTGTTTGTCAAAAGTCATGTTTTTTGGCTGTATTGAGTCCTAAGGCGAATGCTGTGTTAGACCTTGGGCTAGCTCTTCAGGGAAAGGTCGGAATCAAAAATCAAGCGAGAATTCGGCTTTCCAGCCTGTGGGGAACAGGAATATGTGTTTCATTTTCATTTCTGAGGTGTTTGTAAAAAGACATATTTTTGGCTGTATTGAGTCCTAAGGCGAATGCTGTGTTAGACTTTGGGCTAGCTCTTCAGGATAGGCTCGGAATCAAAAATCAAGCGAGAATTTGGCTTTCCAGCCCGTGGGGAACAGGAATATGTGTTTCTTTTTCATTTCTGAGGTGTTTTTCAAAAGTGATGTTTTTGGGCTGAATTGAGAAATAAGGCGAATGCTGTGTTAGACCGTGAGCTAGCTCTTCAGGGTAGGCTCGGAATCGAAAATCACGCGAGAATTCGGCTTTCCAGCCTGTGGGGAACAGGAATATGTGTTTCATTTTCATTTCTGAGGTGTTTGTCAAAAGTCATGTTTTTTGGCTGTATTGAGTCCTAAGGCGAATGCAGTGTTAGACTTTGGGCTAGCTCTTCAGGGTAGGCTCGGAATCGAAAATCAAGCGAGAATTCGGCTTTCCAGCCCATGGGGAACAGGAATATGTGTTTCTTTTTCATTTCTGAGGTGTTTGTCAAAAGTGATATTTTTGGCTGTATTGAGTCCTAAGGCGAATGCAGTGTTAGACTTTGGGCTAGCTCTTCAGGGTAGGCTCGGAATCGAAAATCAAGCGAGAATGTGGCTTTCCAGCCTGTGGGGAACAGGAATATGTGTTTCATTTTCATTTCTGAGGTGTTTGTCAAAAGTGATGTTTTTGGGCTGAATTGAGAAATAAGGCGAATGCGGTGTTAGACCTTGGGCTAGTTCTTCAGGGAAAGGTCGGAATCAAAAATCAAGCGAGAATTCAGCTTTCCAGCTCGTGGGGAACAGGAATATGTGTTTCATTTTCATTTCTGAGGTGTTTGTCAAAAGTGATGTTTTTGGCTGTATTGAGTCCTAAGGCGAATGCTGTGTTAGACCTTGGGCTAGCTCTTCAGGGAAAGGTCAGAATCAAAAATCAAGCGAGAATGTGGCTTTCCAGCCTGTGGGGAACAGGAATATGTGTTTCATTTTCATTTCTGAGGTGTTTGTCAAAAGTCATGTTTTTTGGCTGTATTCAGTCCTAAGGCGAATGCTGTGTTAGACTTTGGGCTAGCTCTTCAGGGTAGGCTCAGAATCGAAAATCAAGCGAGAATTCGGCTGTCCAGCCCGTGGGGAACAAGAATATGTGTTTCATTTTCATTTCTGAGGTGTTTGTCAAAAGTGATGTTTTTGGGCTGAATTGAGAAATAAGGCGAATGCTGTGTTAGACCTTGAGCTAGCTCTTCAGGGTAGGCTCGGAATCGAAAATCAAGCAAGAATTCGGCTTTCCAGCCTGTGGGGAACAGGAATATGTGTTTCTTTTTCATTTCTGAGTTGTTTGTCAAAAGTGATGTTTTTGGCTGTATTGAGTCCTAAGGCGAATGCTGTGTTAGACTTTGGGCTAGCTCTTCAGGGTAGGCTCGGAATCGAAAATCAAGCGAGAATTCGGCTTTCCAGCCCATGGGGAACTGGAATATGTGTTTCATTTTCATTTCTGAGGTGTTTGTCAAAAGTCATGTTTTTTGGCTGTATTGAGTCCTAAGGCGAATGCTGTGTTAGACTTTGGGCTAGCTCTTCAGGGTAGGCTCGGAATCGAAAATCAAGCGAGAATTCGGCTTTCCAGCCTGTGGGGAACTGGAATATGTGTTTCTTTTTCATTTCTGAGGTGTTTGTCAAAAGTGATGTTTTTGGCTGTATTGAGTCCTAAGGCGAATGCTGTGTTAGACCTTGGGCTAGCTCTTCAGGGTAGGCTCGGAATCGAAAATCAAGCGAGAATTCGGCTTTCCAGCCTGTGGGGAACAGGAATATGTGTTTCATTTTCATTTCTGAGGTGTTTGTCAAAAGTCATATTTTTGGCTGTATTGAGTCCTAAGGCGAATGCTGTGTTAGACTTTGGGCTAGCTCTTCAGGGTAGGCTCGGAATCGAAAATCAAGCAAGAATTTGGCTTTCCAGCCCGTGGGGAACAGGAATATGTGTTTCTTTTTCATTTCTGAGGTGTTTGTCAAAAGTGATGTTTTTGGGCTGAATTGAGAAATAAGGCGAATGCTGTGTTAGACCTTGAGCTAGCTCTTCAGGGTAGGCTTGGAATCGAAAATCAAGCGAGAATTCAGCTGTCCAGCCCGTGGGGAATAGGGATATGTGTTTCATTTTCATTTCTGAGGTGTTTGTCAAAAGTCATGTTTTTTGGCTGTATTGAGTCCTAAGGCGAATGCAGTGTTAGACTTTGGGCTAGCTCTTCAGGGTAGGCTCGGAATCGAAAATCAAGCGAGAATTTGGCTTTCCAGCCTTTGGGGAACAGGAATATTTGTTTCATTTTCATTTCTGAGGTGTTTGTCAAAAGTGATGCTTTTGGGCTGAATTTAGAACTAAGGCGAATTCTGTGTTAGACCTTGGGCTAGCTCTTCAGGGAAAGGTCGGAATCAAAAATCAAGCAAGAATTCGGCTTTCCAGCCTGTGGGGAACAGGAATGTGTTTCTTTTTCATTTCTGAGGTGTTTGTCAAAAGTCATGTTTTTTGGCTGTATTGAGTCCTAAGGCGAATGCTGTGTTAGACTTTGGGCTAGCTCTTCAGGGTAGGCTCGGAATCGAAAATCAAGCGAGAATTCGGCTTTCCAGCCCATGGGGAACTGGAATATGTGTTTCATTTTCATTTCTGAGGTGTTTGTCAAAAGTCATGTTTTTGGCTGTATTGAGTCCTAAGGCGAATGCAGTGTTAGACTTTGGGCTAGCTCTTCAGGGTAGGCTCGGAATCGAAAATCAAGCGAGAATTCGGCTTTCCAGCCTGTGGGGAACAGGAATATGTGTTTCATTTTCATTTCTGAGGTGTTTGTCAAAAGTCATATTTTTGGCTGTATTGAGTCCTAAGGCGAATGCTGTGTTAGACTTTGGGCTAGCTCTTCAGGGTAGGCTCGGAATCGAAAATCAAGCAAGAATTTGGCTTTCCAGCCCGTGGGGAACAGGAATATGTGTTTCTTTTTCATTTCTGAGGTGTTTGTCAAAAATTGATGTTTTTGGGCTGAATTGAGAAATAAGGCGAATGCTGTGTTAGACCTTGAGCTAGCTCTTCAGGGTAGGCTTGGAATCGAAAATCAAGCGAGAATTCAGCTGTCCAGCCCGTGGGGAATAGGGATATGTGTTTCATTTTCATTTCTGAGGTGTTTGTCAAAAGTCATGTTTTTTGGCTGTATTGAGTCCTAAGGCGAATGCAGTGTTAGACTTTGGGCTAGCTCTTCAGGGTAGGCTCGGAATCGAAAATCAAGCGAGAATTTGGCTTTCCAGCCTTTGGGGAACAGGAATATTTGTTTCATTTTCATTTCTGAGGTGTTTGTCAAAAGTGATGCTTTTGGGCTGAATTTAGAACTAAGGCGAATTCTGTGTTAGACCTTGGGCTAGCTCTTCAGGGAAAGGTCGGAATCAAAAATCAAGCAAGAATTCGGCTTTCCAGCCTGTGGGGAACAGGAATGTGTTTCTTTTTCATTTCTGAGGTGTTTGTCAAAAGTCATGTTTTTTGGCTGTATTGAGTCCTAAGGCGAATGCTGTGTTAGACTTTGGGCTAGCTCTTCAGGGTAGGCTCGGAATCGAAAATCAAGCGAGAATTCGGCTTTCCAGCCCATGGGGAACTGGAATATGTGTTTCATTTTCATTTCTGAGGTGTTTGTCAAAAGTCATGTTTTTTGGCTGTATTGAGTCCTAAGGCGAATGCAGTGTTAGACTTTGGGCTAGCTCTTCAGGGTAGGCTCGGAATCGAAAATCAAGCGAGAATTCGGCTTTCCAGCCTGTGGGGAACAGGAATATGTGTTTCATTTTCATTTCTGAGGTGTTTGTCAAAAGTCATATTTTTGGCTGTATTGAGTCCTAAGGCGAATGCTGTGTTAGACTTTGGGCTAGCTCTTCAGGGTAGGCTCGGAATCGAAAATCAAGCAAGAATTTGGCTTTCCAGCCCGTGGGGAACAGGAATATGTGTTTCTTTTTCATTTCTGAGGTGTTTGTCAAAAGTGATGTTTTTGGGCTGAATTGAGAAATAAGGCGAATGCTGTGTTAGACCTTGAGCTAGCTCTTCAGGGTAGGCTTGGAATCGAAAATCAAGCGAGAATTCAGCTGTCCAGCCCGTGGGGAATAGGGATATTTGTTTCATTTTCATTTCTGAGGTGTTTGTCAAAAGTCATGTTTTTTGGCTGTATTGAGTCCTAAGGCGAATGCAGTGTTAGACTTTGGGCTAGCTCTTCAGGGTAGGCTCGGAATCGAAAATCAAGCGAGAATTTGGCTTTCCAGCCTTTGGGGAACAGGAATATTTGTTTCATTTTCATTTCTGAGGTGTTTGTCAAAAGTGATGCTTTTGGGCTGAATTTAGAACTAAGGCGAATTCTGTGTTAGACCTTGGGCTAGCTCTTCAGGGGAAAGGTCGGAATCAAAAATCAAGCAAGAATTCGGCTTTCCAGCCTGTGGGGAACAGGAATGTGTTTCTTTTTCATTTCTGAGGTGTTTGTCAAAAGTCATGTTTTTTGGCTGTATTGAGTCCTAAGGCGAATGCTGTGTTAGACTTTGGGCTAGCTCTTCAGGGTAGGCTCGGAATCGAAAATCAAGCGAGAATTCGGCTTTCCAGCCCATGGGGAACTGGAATATGTGTTTCATTTTCATTTCTGAGGTGTTTGTCAAAAGTCATGTTTTTTGGCTGTATTGAGTCCTAAGGCGAATGCAGTGTTAGACTTTGGGCTAGCTCTTCAGGGTAGGCTCGGAATCGAAAATCAAGCGAGAATTCGGCTTTCCAGCCTGTGGGGAACAGGAATATGTGTTTCTTTTTCATTTCTGAGGTGTTTGTCAAAAGTGATGTTTTTGGCTGTATTGAGTCCTAAGGCGAATGCTGTGTTAGACCTTGGGCTAGCTCTTCAGGGAAAGGTCAGAATCAAAAATCAAGCGAGAATGTGGCTTTCCAGCCTGTGGGGAACAGGAATATGTGTTTCATTTTCATTTCTGAGGTGTTTGTCAAAAGTCATGTTTTTTGGCTGTATTCAGTCCTAAGGCGAATGCTGTGTTAGACTTTGGGCTAGCTCTTCAGGGTAGGCTCGGAATCGAAAATCAAGCGAGAATTCGGCTGTCCAGCCCGTGGGGAACAAGAATATGTGTTTCATTTTCATTTCTGAGGTGTTTGTCAAAAGTGATGTTTTTGGGCTGAATTGAGAAATAAGGCGAATGCTGTGTTAGACCTTGAGCTAGCTCTTCAGGGTAGGCTCGGAATCGAAAATCAAGCGAGAATTCGGCTTTCCAGCCTGTGGGGAACAGGAATATGTGTTTCTTTTTCATTTCTGAGGTGTTTGTCAAAAGTGATGTTTTTGGCTGTATTGAGTCCTAAGGCGAATGCTGTGTTAGACCTTGGGCTAGCTCTTCAGGGTAGGCTCGGAATCGAAAATCAAGCGAGAATTCGGCTTTCCAGCCCGTGGGGAACAGGAATATGTGTTTCTTTTTCATTTCTGAGGTGTTTGTCAAAAGTGATGTTTTTGGGCTGAATTGAGAAATAAGGCGAATGCTGTGTTAGACCTTGAGCTAGCTCTTCAGGGTAGGCTTGGAATCGAAAATCAAGCGAGAATTCAGCTGTCCAGCCCGTGGGGAATAGGGATATGTGTTTCATTTTCATTTCTGAGGTGTTTGTCAAAAGTCATGTTTTTTGGCTGTATTGAGTCCTAAGGCGAATGCAGTGTTAGACTTTGGGCTAGCTCTTCAGGGTAGGCTCGGAATCGAAAATCAAGCGAAAATTTGGCTTTCCAGCCTTTGCGGAACAGGAATATTTGTTTCATTTTCATTTCTGAGGTGTTTGTCAAAAGTGATGCTTTTGGGCTGAATTTAAAACTAAGGCGAATTCTGTGTTAGACCTTGGGCTAGCTCTTCAGGGAAAGGTCGGAATCAAAAATCAAGCAAGAATTCGGCTTTCCAGCCTGTGGGGAACAGGAATGTGTTTCTTTTTCATTTCTGAGGTGTTTGTCAAAAGTCATGTTTTTTGGCTGTATTGAGTCCTAAGGCGAATGCTGTGTTAGACTTTGGGCTAGCTCTTCAGGGTAGGCTCGGAATCGAAAATCAAGCGAGAATTCGGCTTTCCAGCCTGTGGGGAACAGGAATATGTGTTTCTTTTTCATTTCTGAGGTGTTTGTCAAAAGTGATGTTTTTGGCTGTATTGAGTCCTAAGGCGAATGCTGTGTTAGACCTTGGGCTAGCTCTTCAGGGTAGGCTCGGAATCGAAAATCAAGCGAGAATTCGGCTTTCCAGCCTGTGGGGAACAGGAATATGTGTTTCATTTTCATTTCTGAGGTGTTTGTCAAAAGTCATATTTTTTGCTGTATTGAGTCCTAAGGCGAATGCTGTGTTAGACTTTGGGCTAGCTCTTCAGGGTAGGCTCGGAATCGAAAATCAAGCAAGAATTTGGCTTTCCAGCCCGTGGGGAACAGGAATATGTGTTTCTTTTTCATTTCTGAGGTGTTTGTCAAAAGTGATGTTTTTGGGCTGAATTGAGAAATAAGGCGAATGCTGTGTTAGACCTTGAGCTAGCTCTTCAGGGTAGGCTTGGAATCCAAAATCAAGCGAGAATTCAGCTGTCCAGCCCGTGGGGAATAGGGATATGTGTTTCATTTTCATTTCTGAGGTGTTTGTCAAAAGTCATGTTTTTTGGCTGTATTGAGTCCTAAGGCGAATGCAGTGTTAGACTTTGGGCTAGCTCTTCAGGGTAGGCTCGGAATCGAAAATCAAGCGAGAATTTGGCTTTCCAGCCTTTGGGGAACAGGAATATTTGTTTCATTTTCATTTCTGAGGTGTTTGTCAAAAGTGATGCTTTTGGGCTGAATTTAGAACTAAGGCGAATTCTGTGTTAGACCTTGGGCTAGCTCTTCAGGGAAAGGTCGGAATCAAAAATCAAGCAAGAATTCGGCTTTCCAGCCTGTGGGGAACAGGAATGTGTTTCTTTTTCATTTCTGAGGTGTTTGTCAAAAGTCATGTTTTTTGGCTGTATTGAGTCCTAAGGCGAATGCTGTGTTAGACTTTGGGCTAGCTCTTCAGGGTAGGCTCGGAATCGAAAATCAAGCGAGAATTCGGCTTTCCAGCCCATGGGGAACTGGAATATGTGTTTCATTTTCATTTCTGAGGTGTTTGTAAAAAGTCATGTTTTTTGGCTGTATTGAGTCCTAAGGCGAATGCTGTGTTAGACTTTGGGCTAGCTCTTCAGGGTAGGCTCAGAATCGAAAATCAAGCGAGAATTCGGCTTTCCAGCCGGTGGGGAACAGGAATATGTGTTTTATTTTCATTTCTGAGGTGTTTGTCAAAAGTGATGTTTTTGGGCTGAATTGAGAAATAAGGCGAATGCTGTGTTAGACCTTGAGCTAGCTCTTCAGGGTAGGCTCGGAATCGAAAATCAAGCGAGAATTCGGCTTTCCAGCCTGTGGGGAACAGGAATATGTGTTTCTTTTTCATTTCTGAGGTGTTTGTCAAAAGTGATGTTTTTGGCTGTATTGAGTCCTAAGGCGAATGCTGTGTTAGACTTTGGGCTAGCTCTTCAGGGTAGGCTCGGAATCGAAAATCAAGCGAGAATTCGGCTTTCCAGCCCATGGGGAACTGGAATATGTGTTTCATTTTCATTTCTGAGGTGTTTGTCAAAAGTCATGTTTTTTGGCTGTATTGAGTCCTAAGGCGAATGCTGTGTTAGACTTTGGGCTAGCTCTTCAGGGTAGGCTCGGAATCGAAAATCAAGCGAGAATTCGGCTTTCCAGCCCATGGGGAACTGGAATATGTGTTTCATTTTCATTTCTGAGGTGTTTGTCAAAAGTCATGTTTTTTGGCTGTATTGAGTCCTAAGGCGAATGCTGTGTTAGACCTTGGGCTAGCTCTTCAGGGAAAGGTCGGAATCAAAAATCAAGCGAGAATTCGGCTTTCCAGCCTGTGGGGAACAGGAATATGTGTTTCATTTTCATTTCTGAGGTGTTTGTAAAAAGACATATTTTTGGCTGTATTGAGTCCTAAGGCGAATGCTGTGTTAGACTTTGGGCTAGCTCTTCAGGGTAGGCTCGGAATCAAAAATCAAGCGAGAATTTGGCTTTCCAGCCCGTGGGGAACAGGAATATGTGTTTCTTTTTCATTTCTGAGGTGTTTTTCAAAAGTGATGTTTTTGGGCTGAATTGAGAAATAAGGCGAATGCTGTGTTAGACCGTGAGCTAGCTCTTCAGGGTAGGCTCGGAATCGAAAATCACGCGAGAATTCGGCTTTCCAGCCTGTGGGGAACAGGAATATGTGTTTCATTTTCATTTCTGAGGTGTTTGTCAAAAGTCATGTTTTTTGGCTGTATTGAGTCCTAAGGCGAATGCAGTGTTAGACTTTGGGCTAGCTCTTCAGGGTAGGCTCGGAATCGAAAATCAAGCGAGAATTCGGCTTTCCAGCCCATGGGGAACAGGAATATGTGTTTCTTTTTCATTTCTGAGGTGTTTGTCAAAAGTGATATTTTTGGCTGTATTGAGTCCTAAGGCGAATGCAGTGTTAGACTTTGGGCTAGCTCTTCAGGGTAGGCTCGGAATCGAAAATCAAGCGAGAATGTGGCTTTCCAGCCTGTGGGGAACAGGAATATGTGTTTCATTTTCATTTCTGAGGTGTTTGTCAAAAGTGATGTTTTTGGGCTGAATTGAGAAATAAGGCGAATGCGGTGTTAGACCTTGGGCTAGTTCTTCAGGGAAAGGTCGGAATCAAAAATCAAGCGAGAATTCAGCTTTCCAGCTCGTGGGGAACAGGAATATGTGTTTCATTTTCATTTCTGAGGTGTTTGTCAAAAGTGATGTTTTTGGCTGTATTGAGTCCTAAGGCGAATGCTGTGTTAGACCTTGGGCTAGCTCTTCAGGGAAAGGTCAGAATCAAAAATCAAGCGAGAATGTGGCTTTCCAGCCTGTGGGGAACAGGAATATGTGTTTCATTTTCATTTCTGAGGTGTTTGTCAAAAGTCATGTTTTTTGGCTGTATTCAGTCCTAAGGCGAATGCTGTGTTAGACTTTGGGCTAGCTCTTCAGGGTAGGCTCAGAATCGAAAATCAAGCGAGAATTTGGCTTTCCAGCCTTTGGGGAACAGGAATATTTGTTTCATTTTCATTTCTGAGGTGTTTGTCAAAAGTGATGCTTTTGGGCTGAATTTAGAACTAAGGCGAATTCTGTGTTAGACCTTGGGCTAGCTCTTCAGGGAAAGGTCGGAATCAAAAATCAAGCAAGAATTCGGCTTTCCAGCCTGTGGGGAACAGGAATGTGTTTCTTTTTCATTTCTGAGGTGTTTGTCAAAAGTCATGTTTTTTGGCTGTATTGAGTCCTAAGGCGAATGCTGTGTTAGACTTTGGGCTAGCTCTTCAGGGTAGGCTCGGAATCGAAAATCAAGCGAGAATTCGGCTTTCCAGCCCATGGGGAACTGGAATATGTGTTTCATTTTCATTTCTGAGGTGTTTGTCAAAAGTCATGTTTTTTGGCTGTATTGAGTCCTAAGGCGAATGCTGTGTTAGACTTTGGGCTAGCTCTTCAGGGTAGGCTCGGAATCGAAAATCAAGCGAGAATTCGGCTTTCCAGCCCATGGGGAACTGGAATATGTGTTTCATTTTCATTTCTGAGGTGTTTGTCAAAAGTCATGTTTTTTGGCTGTATTGAGTCCTAAGGCGAATGCAGTGTTAGACTTTGGGCTAGCTCTTCAGGGTAGGCTCGGAATCGAAAATCAAGCGAGAATTCGGCTTTCCAGCCTGTGGGGAACAGGAATATGTGTTTCTTTTTCATTTCTGAGGTGTTTGTCAAAAGTGATGTTTTTGGCTGTATTGAGTCCTAAGGCGAATGCTGTGTTAGACCTTGGGCTAGCTCTTCAGGGAAAGGTCAGAATCAAAAATCAAGCGAGAATGTGGCTTTCCAGCCTGTGGGGAACAGGAATATGTGTTTCATTTTCATTTCTGAGGTGTTTGTCAAAAGTCATGTTTTTTGGCTGTATTCAGTCCTAAGGCGAATGCTGTGTTAGACTTTGGGCTAGCTCTTCAGGGTAGGCTCGGAATCGAAAATCAAGCGAGAATTCGGCTGTCCAGCCCGTGGGGAACAAGAATATGTGTTTCATTTTCATTTCTGAGGTGTTTGTCAAAAGTGATGTTTTTGGGCTGAATTGAGAAATAAGGCGAATGCTGTGTTAGACCTTGAGCTAGCTCTTCAGGGTAGGCTCGGAATCGAAAATCAAGCGAGAATTCGGCTTTCCAGCCTGTGGGGAACAGGAATATGTGTTTCTTTTTCATTTCTGAGGTGTTTGTCAAAAGTGATGTTTTTGGCTGTATTGAGTCCTAAGGCGAATGCTGTGTTAGACCTTGGGCTAGCTCTTCAGGGTAGGCTCGGAATCGAAAATCAAGCGAGAATTCGGCTTTCCAGCCCGTGGGGAACAGGAATATGTGTTTCTTTTTCATTTCTGAGGTGTTTGTCAAAAGTGATGTTTTTGGGCTGAATTGAGAAATAAGGCGAATGCTGTGTTAGACCTTGAGCTAGCTCTTCAGGGTAGGCTTGGAATCGAAAATCAAGCGAGAATTCAGCTGTCCAGCCCGTGGGGAATAGGGATATGTGTTTCATTTTCATTTCTGAGGTGTTTGTCAAAAGTCATGTTTTTTGGCTGTATTGAGTCCTAAGGCGAATGCAGTGTTAGACTTTGGGCTAGCTCTTCAGGGTAGGCTCGGAATCGAAAATCAAGCGAAAATTTGGCTTTCCAGCCTTTGGGGAACAGGAATATTTGTTTCATTTTCATTTCTGAGGTGTTTGTCAAAAGTGATGCTTTTGGGCTGAATTTAGAACTAAGGCGAATTCTGTGTTAGACCTTGGGCTAGCTCTTCAGGGAAAGGTCGGAATCAAAAATCAAGCAAGAATTCGGCTTTCCAGCCTGTGGGGAACAGGAATGTGTTTCTTTTTCATTTCTGAGGTGTTTGTCAAAAGTCATGTTTTTTGGCTGTATTGAGTCCTAAGGCGAATGCTGTGTTAGACTTTGGGCTAGCTCTTCAGGGTAGGCTCGGAATCGAAAATCAAGCGAGAATTCGGCTTTCCAGCCTGTGGGGAACAGGAATATGTGTTTCTTTTTCATTTCTGAGGTGTTTGTCAAAAGTGATGTTTTTGGCTGTATTGAGTCCTAAGGCGAATGCTGTGTTAGACCTTGGGCTAGCTCTTCAGGGTAGGCTCGGAATCGAAAATCAAGCGAGAATTCGGCTTTCCAGCCTGTGGGGAACAGGAATATGTGTTTCATTTTCATTTCTGAGGTGTTTGTCAAAAGTCATATTTTTGGCTGTATTGAGTTCTAAGGCGAATGCTGTGTTAGACTTTGGGCTAGCTCTTCAGGGTAGGCTCGGAATCGAAAATCAAGCAAGAATTTGGCTTTCCAGCCCGTGGGGAACAGGAATATGTGTTTCTTTTTCATTTCTGAGGTGTTTGTCAAAAGTGATGTTTTTGGGCTGAATTGAGAAATAAGGCGAATGCTGTGTTAGACCTTGAGCTAGCTCTTCAGGGTAGGCTCGGAATCGAAAATCAAGCGAGAATTCAGCTGTCCAGCCCGTGGGGAATAGGGATATGTGTTTCATTTTCATTTCTGAGGTGTTTGTCAAAAGTCATGTTTTTTGGCTGTATTGAGTCCTAAGGCGAATGCAGTGTTAGACTTTGGGCTAGCTCTTCAGGGTAGGCTCGGAATCGAAAATCAAGCGAGAATTTGGCTTTCCAGCCTTTGGGGAACAGGAATATTTGTTTCATTTTCATTTCTGAGGTGTTTGTCAAAAGTGATGCTTTTGGGCTGAATTTAGAACTAAGGCGAATTCTGTGTTAGACCTTGGGCTAGCTCTTCAGGGAAAGGTCAGAATCAAAAATCAAGCAAGAATTCGGCTTTCCAGCCTGTGGGGAACAGGAATGTGTTTCTTTTTCATTTCTGAGGTGTTTGTCAAAAGTCATGTTTTTTGGCTGTATTGAGTCCTAAGGCGAATGCTGTGTTAGACTTTGGGCTAGCTCTTCAGGGTAGGCTCGGAATCGAAAATCAAGCGAGAATTCGGCTTTCCAGCCCATGGGGAACTGGAATATGTGTTTCATTTTCATTTCTGAGGTGTTTGTAAAAAGTCATGTTTTTTGGCTGTATTGAGTCCTAAGGCGAATGCAGTGTTAGACTTTGGGCTAGCTCTTCAGGGTAGGCTCGGAATCGAAAATCAAGCGAGAATGTGGCTTTCCAGCCTGTGGGGAACAGGAATATGTGTTTCATTTTCATTTCTGAGGTGTTTGTCAAAAGTGATGTTTTTGGGCTGAATTGAGAAATAAGGCGAATGCGGTGTTAGACCTTGGGCTAGTTCTTCAGGGAAAGGTCGGAATCAAAAATCAAGCGAGAATTCAGCTTTCCAGCTCGTGGGGAACAGGAATATGTGTTTCATTTTCATTTCTGAGGTGTTTGTCAAAAGTGATGTTTTTGGCTGTATTGAGTCCTAAGGCGAATGCTGTGTTAGACCTTGGGCTAGCTCTTCAGGGAAAGGTCAGAATCAAAAATCAAGCGAGAATGTGGCTTTCCAGCCTGTGGGGAACAGGAATATGTGTTTCATTTTCATTTCTGAGGTGTTTGTCAAAAGTCATGTTTTTTGGCTGTATTCAGTCCTAAGGCGAATGCTGTGTTAGACTTTGGGCTAGCTCTTCAGGGTAGGCTCGGAATCGAAAATCAAGCGAGAATTCGGCTGTCCAGCCCGTGGGGAACAAGAATATGTGTTTCATTTTCATTTCTGAGGTGTTTGTCAAAAGTGATGTTTTTGGGCTGAATTGAGAAATAAGGCGAATGCTGTGTTAGACCTTGAGCTAGCTCTTCAGGGTAGGCTCGGAATCGAAAATCAAGCGAGAATTCGGCTTTCCAGCCTGTGGGGAACAGGAATATGTGTTTCTTTTTCATTTCTGAGGTGTTTGTCAAAAGTGATGTTTTTGGCTGTATTGAGTCCTAAGGCGAATGCTGTGTTAGACTTTGGGCTAGCTCTTCAGGGTAGGCTCGGAATCGAAAATCAAGCGAGAATTCGGCTTTCCAGCCGATGGGGAACTGGAATATGTGTTTCATTTTCATTTCTGAGGTGTTTGTCAAAAGTCATGTTTTTTGGCTGTATTGAGTCCTAAGGCGAATGCTGTGTTAGACTTTGGGCTAGCTCTTCAGGGTAGGCTCGGAATCGAAAATCAAGCGAGAATTCGGCTTTCCAGCCCATGGGGAACTGGAATATGTGTTTCATTTTCATTTCTGAGGTGTTTGTCAAAAGTCATGTTTTTTGGCTGTATTGAGTCCTAAGGCGAATGCAGTGTTAGACTTTGGGCTAGCTCTTCAGGGTAGGCTCAGAATCGAAAATCAAGCGAGAATTCGGCTTTCCAGCCCGTGGGGAACAGGAATATGTGTTTTATTTTCATTTCTGAGGTGTTTGTCAAAAGTGATGTTTTTGGGCTGAATTGAGAAATAAGGCGAATGCTGTGTCAGACCTTGAGCTAGTTCTTCAGGGTAGGCTCGGAATCGAAAATCAAGCGAGAATTCGGCTTTCCAGCCTGTGGGGAACAGGAATATGTGTTTCTTTTTCATTTCTGAGGTGTTTGTCAAAAGTGATGTTTTTGGCTGTATTGAGTCCTAAGGCGAATGCTGTGTTAGACCTTGGGCTAGCTCTTCAGGGAAAGGTCGGAATCAAAAATCAAGCGAGAATTCGGCTTTCCAGCCTGTGGGGAACAGGAATATGTGTTTCATTTTCATTTCTGAGGTGTTTGTCAAAAGTCATATTTTTGGCTGTATTGAGTCCTAAGGCGAATGCTGTGTTAGACTTTGGGCTAGCTCTTCAGGGTAGGCTCGGAATCAAAAATCAAGCGAGAATTTGGCTTTCCAGCCCGTGGGGAACAGGAATATGTGTTTCTTTTTCATTTCTGAGGTGTTTTTCAAAAGTGATGTTTTTGGGCTGAATTGAGAAATAAGGCGAATGCTGTGTTAGACCGTGAGCTAGCTCTTCAGGGTAGGCTCGGAATCGAAAATCAAGCGAGAATTCGGCTTTCCAGCCTGTGGGGAACAGGAATATGTGTTTCATTTTCATTTCTGAGGTGTTTGTCAAAAGTCATGTTTTTTGGCTGTATTGAGTCCTAAGGCGAATGCAGTGTTAGACTTTGGGCTAGCTCTTCAGGGTAGGCTCGGAATCGAAAATCAAGCGAGAATTCGGCTTTCCAGCCCATGGGGAACAGGAATATGTGTTTCTTTTTCATTTCTGAGGTGTTTGTCAAAAGTGATATTTTTGGCTGTATTGAGTCCTAAGGCGAATGCTGTGTTAGACCTTGGGCTAGCTCTTCAGGGAGGCTCGGAATCGAAAATCAAGCGAGAATTCGGCTTTCCAGCCTGTGGGGAACAGGAATATGTGTTTCATTTTCATTTCTGAGGTGTTTGTCAAAAGTCATGTTTTTTGGCTGTATTGAGTCCTAAGGCGAATGCAGTGTTAGACTTTGGGCTAGCTCTTCAGGGTAGGCTCGGAATCGAAAATCAAGCGAGAATTCGGCTTTCCAGCCCATGGGGAACAGGAATACGTGTTTCATTTTCATTTCTGAGGTGTTTGTCAAAAGTGATGTTTTTGGGCTGAATTGAGAAATAAGGCGAATGCGGTGTTAGACCTTGGGCTAGCTCTTCAGGGAAAGGTCGGAAATAAA
The DNA here is from genome assembly GCA_023053685.1 of Diadophis punctatus similis. Taxonomy (NCBI): domain Eukaryota; kingdom Metazoa; phylum Chordata; class Lepidosauria; order Squamata; family Dipsadidae; genus Diadophis; species Diadophis punctatus. Next base: position 22,529 of record JALIGW010000414.1, read on the forward strand.
AATCAAGCGAGAATTCGGCTTTCCAGCTCGTGGGGAACAGGAATATGTGTTTCATTTTCATTTCTGAGGTGTTTGTCAAAAGTGATGTTTTTGGCTGTATTGAGTCCTAAGGCGAATGCTGTGTTAGACCTTGGGCTAGCTCTTCAGGGAAAGGTCAGAATCAAAAATCAAGCGAGAATGTGGCTTTCCAGCCTGTGGGGAACAGGAATATGTGTTTCATTTTCATTTCTGAGGTGTTTGTCAAAAGTCATGTTTTTTGGCTGTATTCAGTCCTAAGGCGAATGCTGTGTTAGACTTTGGGCTAGCTCTTCAGGGTAGGCTCGGAATCGAAAATCAAGCGAGAATTTGGCTGTCCAGCCTGTGGGGAACAAGAATATGTGTTTCATTTTCATTTCTGAGGTGTTTGTCAAAAGTGATGTTTTTGGGCTGAATTGAGAAATAAGGCGAATGCTGTGTTAGACCTTGAGCTAGCTCTTCAGGGTAGGCTCGGAATCGAAAATCAAGTGAGAATTCGGCTTTCCAGCCTGTGGGGAACAGGAATATGTGTTTCTTTTTCATTTCTGAGGTGTTTGTCAAAAGTGATGTTTTTGGCTGTATTGAGTCCTAAGGCGAATGCTGTGTTAGACCTTGGGCTAGCTCTTCAGGGTAGGCTCGGAATCGAAAATCAAGCGAGAATTCGGCTTTCCAGCCTGTGGGGAACAGGAATATGTGTTTCATTTTCATTTCTGAGGTGTTTGTCAAAAGTCATATTTTTGGCTGTATTGAGTCCTAAGGCGAATGCTGTGTTAGACTTTGGGCTAGCTCTTCAGGGTAGGCTCGGAATCGAAAATCAAGCGAGAATTTGGCTTTCCAGCCTTTGGGGAACAGGAATAATTGTTTCATTTTCATTTCTGAGGTGTTTGTCAAAAGTGATGCTTTTGGGCTGAATTTAGAACTAAGGCGAATTCTGTGTTAGACCTTGGGCTAGCTCTTCAGGGTAGGCTCGGAATCGAAAATCAAGCGAGAATTCGGCTGTCCAGCCCGTGGGGAACAAGAATATGTGTTTCATTTTCATTTCTGAGGTGTTTGTCAAAAGTGATGTTTTTGGGCTGAATTGAGAAATAAGGCGAATGCTGTGTTAGACCTTGAGCTAGCTCTTCAGGGTAGGCTCGGAATCGAAAATCAAGTGAGAATTCGGCTTTCCAGCCTGTGGGGAACAGGAATATGTGTTTCTTTTTCATTTCTGAGGTGTTTGTCAAAAGTGATGTTTTTGGCTGTATTGAGTCCTAAGGCGAATGCTGTGTTAGACCTTGGGCTAGCTCTTCAGGGTAGGCTCGGAATCGAAAATCAAGCGAGAATTCGGCTTTCCAGCCCGTGGGGAACAGGAATATGTGTTTTATTTTCATTTCTGAGGTGTTTGTCAAAAGTGATGTTTTTGGGCTGAATTGAGAAATAAGGCGAATGCTGTGTCAGACCTTGAGCTAGCTCTTCAGGGTAGGCTCGGAATCGAAAATCAAGCGAGAATTCGGCTTTCCAGCCTGTGGGGAACAGGAATATGTGTTTCTTTTTCATTTCTGAGGTGTTTGTCAAAAGTGATGTTTTTGGCTGTATTGAGTCCTAAGGCGAATGCTGTGTTAGACCTTGGGCTAGCTCTTCAGGGAAAGGTCGGAATCAAAAATCAAGCGAGAATTCGGCTTTCCAGCCTGTGGGGAACAGGAATATGTGTTTCATTTTCATTTCTGAGGTGTTTGTCAAAAGTCATATTTTTGGCTGTATTGAGTCCTAAGGCGAATGCTGTGTTAGACTTTGGGCTAGCTCTTCAGGGTAGGCTCGGAATCAAAAATCAAGCGAGAATTTGGCTTTCCAGCCCGTGGGGAACAGGAATATGTGTTTCTTTTTCATTTCTGAGGTGTTTGTCAAAAGTGATGTTTTTGGGCTGAATTGAGAAATAAGGCGAATGCTGTGTTAGACCTTGAGCTAGCTCTTCAGGGTAGGCTCGGAATCGAAAATCAAGCGAGAATTCGGCTGTCCAGCCCGTGGGGAACAAGAATATGTGTTTCATTTTCATTTCTGAGGTGTTTGTCAAAAGTGATGTTTTTGGGCTGAATTGAGAAATAAGGCGAATGCTGTGTTAGACCTTGAGCTAGCTCTTCAGGGTAGGCTCGGAATCGAAAATCAAGTGAGAATTCGGCTTTCCAGCCTGTGGGGAACAGGAATATGTGTTTCTTTTTCATTTCTGAGGTGTTTGTCAAAAGTGATGTTTTTGGCTGTATTGAGTCCTAAGGCGAATGCTGTGTTAGACCTTGGGCTAGCTCTTCAGGGTAGGCTCGGAATCGAAAATCAAGCGAGAATTCGGCTTTCCAGCCTGTGGGGAACAGGAATATGTGTTTCATTTTCATTTCTGAGGTGTTTGTCAAAAGTCATATTTTTGGCTGTATTGAGTCCTAAGGCGAATGCTGTGTTAGACTTTGGGCTAGCTCTTCAGGGTAGGCTCGGAATCGAAAATCAAGCGAGAATTTGGCTTTCCAGCCTTTGGGGAACAGGAATAATTGTTTCATTTTCATTTCTGAGGTGTTTGTCAAAAGTGATGCTTTTGGGCTGAATTTAGAACTAAGGCGAATTCTGTGTTAGACCTTGGGCTAGCTCTTCAGGGTAGGCTCGGAATCGAAAATCAAGCGAGAATTCGGCTGTCCAGCCCGTGGGGAACAAGAATATGTGTTTCATTTTCATTTCTGAGGTGTTTGTCAAAAGTGATGTTTTTGGGCTGAATTGAGAAATAAGGCGAATGCTGTGTTAGACCTTGAGCTAGCTCTTCAGGGTAGGCTCGGAATCGAAAATCAAGTGAGAATTCGGCTTTCCAGCCTGTGGGGAACAGGAATATGTGTTTCTTTTTCATTTCTGAGGTGTTTGTCAAAAGTGATGTTTTTGGCTGTATTGAGTCCTAAGGCGAATGCTGTGTTAGACCTTGGGCTAGCTCTTCAGGGTAGGCTCGGAATCGAAAATCAAGCGAGAATTCGGCTTTCCAGCCCATGGGGAACTGGAATATGTGTTTTATTTTCATTTCTGAGGTGTTTGTCAAAAGTGATGTTTTTGGGCTGAATTGAGAAATAAGGCGAATGCTGTGTCAGACCTTGAGCTAGCTCTTCAGGGTAGGCTCGGAATCGAAAATCAAGTGAGAATTCGGCTTTCCAGCCTGTGGGGAACAGGAATATGTGTTTCTTTTTCATTTCTGAGGTGTTTGTCAAAAGTGATGTTTTTGGCTGTATTGAGTCCTAAGGCGAATGCTGTGTTAGACCTTGGGCTAGCTCTTCAGGGAAAGGTCGGAATCAAAAATCAAGCGAGAATTCGGCTTTCCAGCCTGTGGGGAACAGGAATATGTGTTTCATTTTCATTTCTGAGGTGTTTGTCAAAAGTCATATTTTTGGCTGTATTGAGTCCTAAGGCGAATGCTGTGTTAGACTTTGGGCTAGCTCTTCAGGGTAGGCTCGGAATCAAAAATCAAGCGAGAATTTGGCTTTCCAGCCCGTGGGGAACAGGAATATGTGTTTCTTTTTCATTTCTGAGGTGTTTTTCAAAAGTGATGTTTTTGGGCTGAATTGAGAAATAAGGCGAATGCTGTGTTAGACCGTGAGCTAGCTCTTCAGGGTAGGCTCGGAATCGAAAATCAAGCGAGAATTCGGCTTTCCAGCCTGTGGGGAACAGGAATATGTGTTTCATTTTCATTTCTGAGGTGTTTGTCAAAAGTCATGTTTTTTGGCTGTATTGAGTCCTAAGGCGAATGCAGTGTTAGACTTTGGGCTAGCTCTTCAGGGTAGGCTCGGAATCGAAAATCAAGCGAGAATTCGGCTTTCCAGCCCATGGGGAACAGGAATATGTGTTTCTTTTTCATTTCTGAGGTGTTTGTCAAAAGTGATATTTTTGGCTGTATTGAGTCCTAAGGCGAATGCTGTGTTAGACCTTGGGCTAGCTCTTCAGGGAGGCTCGGAATCGAAAATCAAGCGAGAATTCGGCTTTCCAGCCTGTGGGGAACAGGAATATGTGTTTCATTTTCATTTCTGAGGTGTTTGTCAAAAGTCATGTTTTTTGGCTGTATTGAGTCCTAAGGCGAATGCAGTGTTAGACTTTGGGCTAGCTCTTCAGGGTAGGCTCGGAATCGAAAATCAAGCGAGAATTCGGCTTTCCAGCCCATGGGGAACAGGAATACGTGTTTCATTTTCATTTCTGAGGTGTTTGTCAAAAGTGATGTTTTTGGGCTGAATTGAGAAATAAGGCGAATGCGGTGTTAGACCTTGGGCTAGCTCTTCAGGGAAAGGTCGGAATCAAAAATCAAGCGAGAATTCGGCTTTCCAGCTCGTGGGGAACAGGAATATGTGTTTCATTTTCATTTCTGAGGTGTTTGTCAAAAGTGATGTTTTTGGCTGTATTGAGTCCTAAGGCGAATGCTGTGTTAGACCTTGGGCTAGCTCTTCAGGGAAAGGTCAGAATCAAAAATCAAGCGAGAATGTGGCTTTCCAGCCTGTGGGGAACAGGAATATGTGTTTCATTTTCATTTCTGAGGTGTTTGTCAAAAGTCATGTTTTTTGGCTGTATTCAGTCCTAAGGCGAATGCTGTGTTAGACTTTGGGCTAGCTCTTCAGGGTAGGCTCGGAATCGAAAATCAAGCGAGAATTCGGCTGTCCAGCCTGTGGGGAACAAGAATATGTGTTTCTTTTTCATTTCTGAGGTGTTTGTCAAAAGTGATATTTTTGGCTGTATTGAGTCCTAAGGCGAATGCGGTGTTAGACCTTGGGCTAGCTCTTCAGGGTAGGCTCGGAATCGAAAATCAAGCGAGAATTCGGCTGTCCAGCCTGTGGGGAACAAGAATATGTGTTTCTTTTTCATTTCTGAGGTGTTTGTCAAAAGTGATGTTTTTGGGCTGAATTGAGAAATAAGGCGAATGCTGTGTTAGACCTTGAGCTAGCTCTTCAGGGTAGGCTCGGAATCGAAAATCAAGCGAGAATTCGGCTTTCCAGCCTGTGGGGAACAGGAATATGTGTTTCTTTTTCATTTCTGAGGTGTTTGTCAAAAGTGATGTTTTTGGCTGTATTGAGTCCTAAGGCGAATGCAGTGTTAGACTTTGGGCTAGCTCTTCAGGGTAGGCTCAGAATCGAAAATCAAGCGAGAATTCGGCTTTCCAGCCCGTGGGGAACAGGAATATGTGTTTTATTTTCATTTGAGGTGTTTGTCAAAAGTGATGTTTTTGGGCTGAATTGAGAAATAAGGCGAATGCTGTGTCAGACCTTGAGCTAGCTCTTCAGGGTAGGCTCGGAATCGAAAATCAAGCGAGAATTCGGCTTTCCAGCCCATGGGGAACAGGAATATGTGTTTCTTTTTCATTTCTGAGGTGTTTGTCAAAAGTGATGTTTTTGGCTGTATTGAGTCCTAAGGCGAATGCTGTGTTAGACCTTGGGCTAGCTCTTCAGGGAAAGGTCGGAATCAAAAATCAAGCGAGAATTCGGCTTTCCAGCCTGTGGGGAACAGGAATATGTGTTTCATTTTCATTTCTGAGGTGTTTGTCAAAAGTCATATTTTTGGCTGTATTGAGTCCTAAGGCGAATGCTGTGTTAGACTTTGGGCTAGCTCTTCAGGGTAGGCTCAGAATCGAAAATCAAGCGAGAATTTGGCTTTCCAGCCCGTGGGGAACAGGAATATGTGTTTCTTTTTCATTTCTGAGGTGTTTTTCAAAAGTGATGTTTTTGGGCTGAATTGAGAAATAAGGCGAATGCTGTGTTAGACCGTGAGCTAGCTCTTCAGGGTAGGCTCGGAATCGAAAATCAAGCGAGAATTTGGCTTTCCAGCCTGTGGGGAACAGGAATATGTGTTTCATTTTCATTTCTGAGGTGTTTGTCAAAAGTCATGTTTTTTGGCTGTATTGAGTCCTAAGGCGAATGCAGTGTTAGACTTTGGGCTAGCTCTTCAGGGTAGGCTCGGAATCGAAAATCAAGCGAGAATTCGGCTTTCCAGCCCATGGGGAACAGGAATATGTGTTTCTTTTTCATTTCTGAGGTGTTTGTCAAAAGTGATATTTTTGGCTGTATTGAGTCCTAAGGCGAATGCTGTGTTAGACCTTGGGCTAGCTCTTCAGGGTAGGCTCGGAATCGAAAATCAAGCGAGAATTCGGCTGTCCAGCCTGTGGGGAACAAGAATATGTGTTTCATTTTCATTTCTGAGGTGTTTGTCAAAAGTGATGTTTTTGGGCTGAATTGAGAAATAAGGCGAATGCTGTGTTAGACCTTGGGCTAGCTCTTCAGGGAAAGGTCGGAATCAAAAATCAAGCGAGAATTCGGCTTTCCAGCTCGTGGGGAACAGGAATATGTGTTTCATTTTCATTTCTGAGGTGTTTGTCAAAAGTGATGTTTTTGGCTGTATTGAGTCCTAATCCGAATGCTGTGTTAGACCTTGGGCTAGCTCTTCAGGGAAAGGTCAGATTCAAAAATCAAGCGAGAATGTGGCTTTCCAGCCTGTGGGGAACAGGAATATGTGTTTCATTTTCATTTCTGAGGTGTTTGTCAAAAGTCATGTTTTTTGGCTGTATTCAGTCCTAAGGCGAATGCTGTGTTAGACTTTGGGCTAGCTCTTCAGGGTAGGCTCGGAATCGAAAATCAAGCGAGAATTCGGCTGTCCAGCCCGTGGGGAACAAGAATATGTGTTTCATTTTCATTTCTGAGGTGTTTGTCAAAAGTGATGTTTTTGGGCTGAATTGAGAAATAAGGCGAATGCTGTGTTAGACCTTGAGCTAGCTCTTCAGGGTAGGCTCGGAATCGAAAATCAAGTGAGAATTCGGCTTTCCAGCCTGTGGGGAACAGGAATATGTGTTTCTTTTTCATTTCTGAGGTGTTTGTCAAAAGTGATGTTTTTGGCTGTATTGAGTCCTAAGGCGAATGCTGTGTTAGACCTTGGGCTAGCTCTTCAGGGTAGGCTCGGAATCGAAAATCAAGCGAGAATTCGGCTTTCCAGCCTGTGGGGAACAGGAATATGTGTTTCATTTTCATTTCTGAGGTGTTTGTCAAAAGTCATATTTTTGGCTGTATTGAGTCCTAAGGCGAATGCTGTGTTAGACTTTGGGCTAGCTCTTCAGGGTAGGCTCGGAATCGAAAATCAAGCGAGAATTTGGCTTTCCAGCCTTTGGGGAACAGGAATATTTGTTTCATTTTCATTTCTGAGGTGTTTGTCAAAAGTGATGCTTTTGGGCTGAATTTAGAACTAAGGCGAATTCTGTGTTAGACCTTGGGCTAGCTCTTCAGGGTAGGCTCGGAATCGAAAATCAAGCGAGAATTCGGCTGTCCAGCCCGTGGGGAACAAGAATATGTGTTTCATTTTCATTTCTGAGGTGTTTGTCAAAAGTGATGTTTTTGGCTGAATTGAGAAATAAGGCGAATTGCTGTGTTAGACCTTGAGCTAGCTCTTCAGGGTAGGCTCGGAATCGAAAATCAAGTGAGAATTCGGCTTTCCAGCCTGTGGGGAACAGGAATATGTGTTTCTTTTTCATTTCTGAGGTGTTTGTCAAAAGTGATGTTTTTGGCTGTATTGAGTCCTAAGGCGAATGCTGTGTTAGACCTTTGGCTAGCTCTTCAGGGTAGGCTCGGAATCGAAAATCAAGCGAGAATTTGGCTTTCCAGCCTGTGGGGAACAGGAATATGTGTTTCATTTTCATTTCTGAGGTGTTTGTCAAAAGTCATATTTTTGGCTGTATTGAGTCCTAAGGCGAATGCTGTGTTAGACTTTGGGCTAGCTCTTCAGGGTAGGCTCGGAATCGAAAATCAAGCAAGATTTGGCTTTCCAGCCCGTGGGGAACAGGAATATGTGTTTCTTTTTCATTTCTGAGGTGTTTGTCAAAAGTGATGTTTTTGGGCTGAATTGAGAAATAAGGCGAATGCTGTGTTAGACCGTGAGCTAGCTCTTCAGGGTAGGCTCGGAATCGAAAATCAAGCGAGAATTCGGCTTTCCAGCCCATGGGGAACAGGAATATGTGTTTCATTTTCATTTCTGAGGTGTTTGTCAAAAGTCATGTTTTTTGGCTGTATTGAGTCCTAAGGCGAATGCAGTGTTAAACTTTGGGCTAGCTCTTCAGGGTAGGCTCGGAATCGAAAATCAAGCAAGAATTTGGCTTTCCAGCCCGTGGGGAACAGGAATATGTGTTTCTTTTTCATTTCTGAGGTGTTTGTCAAAAGTGATGTTTTTGGGCTGAATTGAGAAATAAGGCGGATGCTGTGTTAGACTTTGGGCTAGCTCTTCAGGGTAGGCTCGGAATCGAAAATCAAGCGAGAATTCGGCTTTCCAGCCCATGGGGAACTGGAATATGTGTTTCATTTTCATTTCTGAGGTGTTTGTCAAAAGTCATGTTTTTTGGCTGTATTGAGTCCTAAGGCGAATGCAGTGTTAGACTTTCGCTAGCTCTTCAGGGTAGGCTCAGAATCGAAAATCAAGCGAGAATTCGGCTTTCCAGCCCGTGGGGAACAGGAATATGTGTTTTATTTTCATTTCTGAGGTGTTTGTCAAAAGTGATGTTTTTGGGCTGAATTGAGAAATAAGGCGAATGCTGTGTCAGACCTTGAGCTAGCTCTTCAGGGTAGGCTCGGAATCGAAAATCAAGCGAGAATTCGGCTTTCCAGCCCATGGGGAACTGGAATATGTGTTTCATTTTCATTTCTGAGGTGTTTGTCAAAAGTGAATTTTTTGGCTGTATTGAGTCCTAAGGCGAATGCTGTGTTAGACCTTGGGCTAGCTCTTCAGGGAAAGGTCGGAATCAAAAATCAAGCGAGAATTCGGCTTTCCAGCCTGTGGGGAACAGGAATATGTGTTTCATTTTCATTTCTGAGGTGTTTGTCAAAAGACATATTTTTGGCTGTATTGAGTCCTAAGGCGAATGCTGTGTTAGACTTTGGGCTAGCTCTTCAGGGTAGGCTCGGAATCAAAAATCAAGCGAGAATTTGGCTTTCCAGCCCGTGGGGAACAGGAATATGTGTTTCTTTTTCATTTCTGAGGTGTTTTTCAAAAGTGATGTTTTTGGGCTGAATTGAGAAATAAGGCGAATGCTGTGTTAGACCGTGAGCTAGCTCTTCAGGGTAGGCTCGGAATCGAAAATCAAGCGAGAATTCGGCTTTCCAGCCTGTGGGGAACAGGAATATGTGTTTCATTTTCATTTCTGAGGTGTTTGTCAAAAGTCATGTTTTTTGGCTGTATTGAGTCCTAAGGCGAATGCAGTGTTAGACTTTGGGCTAGCTCTTCAGGGTAGGCTCGGAATCGAAAATCAAGCGAGAATTCGGCTTTCCAGCCCATGGGGAACAGGAATATGTGTTTCTTTTTCATTTCTGAGGTGTTTGTCAAAAGTGATATTTTTGGCTGTATTGAGTCCTAAGGCGAATGCAGTGTTAGACTTTGGGCTAGCTCTTCAGGGTAGGCTCGGAATCGAAAATCAAGCGAGAATGTGGCTTTCCAGCCTGTGGGGAACAGGAATATGTGTTTCATTTTCATTTCTGAGGTGTTTGTCAAAAGTGATGTTTTTGGGCTGAATTGAGAAATAAGGCGAATGCGGTGTTAGACCTTGGGCTAGTTCTTCAGGGAAAGGTCGGAATCAAAAATCAAGCGAGAATTCAGCTTTCCAGCTCGTGGGGAACAGGAATATGTGTTTCATTTTCATTTCTGAGGTGTTTGTCAAAAGTGATGTTTTTGGCTGTATTGAGTCCTAAGGCGAATGCTGTGTTAGACCTTGGGCTAGCTCTTCAGGGAAAGGTCAGAATCAAAAATCAAGCGAGAATGTGGCTTTCCAGCCTGTGGGGAACAGGAATATGTGTTTCATTTTCATTTCTGAGGTGTTTGTCAAAAGTCATGTTTTTTGGCTGTATTCAGTCCTAAGGCGAATGCTGTGTTAGACTTTGGGCTAGCTCTTCAGGGTAGGCTCGGAATCGAAAATCAAGCGAGAATTCGGCTGTCCAGCCTGTGGGGAACAAGAATATGTGTTTCATTTTCATTTCTGAGGTGTTTGTCAAAAGTGATGTTTTTGGGCTGAATTGAGAAATAAGGCGAATGCTGTGTTAGACCTTGAGCTAGCTCTTCAGGGTAGGCTCGGAATCGAAAATCAAGTGAGAATTCGGCTTTCCAGCCTGTGGGGAACAGGAATATGTGTTTCTTTTTCATTTCTGAGGTGTTTGTCAAAAGTGATGTTTTTGGCTGTATTGAGTCCTAAGGCGAATGCTGTGTTAGACCTTGGGCTAGCTCTTCAGGGTAGGCTCGGAATCGAAAATCAAGCGAGAATTCGGCTTTCCAGCCTGTGGGGAACAGGAATATGTGTTTCATTTTCATTTCTGAGGTGTTTGTCAAAAGTCATATTTTTGGCTGTATTGAGTCCTAAGGCGAATGCTGTGTTAGACTTTGGGCTAGCTCTTCAGGGTAGGCTCGGAATCGAAAATCAAGCGAGAATTTGGCTTTCCAGCCTTTGGGGAACAGGAATATTTGTTTCATTTTCATTTCTGAGGTGTTTGTCAAAAGTGATGCTTTTGGGCTGAATTTAGAACTAAGGCGAATTCTGTGTTAGACCTTGGGCTAGCTCTTCAGGGTAGGCTCGGAATCGAAAATCAAGCGAGAATTCGGCTGTCCAGCCCGTGGGGAACAAGAATATGTGTTTCATTTTCATTTCTGAGGTGTCTGTCAAAAGTGATGTTTTTGGGCTGAATTGAGAAATAAGGCGAATGCTGTGTTAGACCTTGAGCTAGCTCTTCAGGGTAGGCTCGGAATCGAAAATCAAGTGAGAATTCGGCTTTCCAGCCTGTGGGGAACAGGAATATGTGTTTCTTTTTCATTTCTGAGGTGTTTGTCAAAAGTGATGTTTTTGGCTGTATTGAGTCCTAAGGCGAATGCTGTGTTAGACCTTGGGCTAGCTCTTCAGGGTAGGCTCGGAATCGAAAATCAAGCGAGAATTTGGCTTTCCAGCCTGTGGGGAACAGGAATATGTGTTTCATTTTCATTTCTGAGGTGTTTGTCAAAAGTCATATTTTTGGCTGTATTGAGTCCTAAGGCGAATGCTGTGTTAGACTTTGGGCTAGCTCTTCAGGGTAGGCTCGGAATCGAAAATCAAGCAAGATTTGGCTTTCCAGCCCGTGGGGAACAGGAATATGTGTTTCTTTTTCATTTCTGAGGTGTTTGTCAAAAGTGATGTTTTTGGGCTGAATTGAGAAATAAGGCGAATGCTGTGTTAGACCGTGAGCTAGCTCTTCAGGGTAGGCTCGGAATCGAAAATCAAGCGAGAATTCGGCTTTCCAGCCCATGGGGAACAGGAATATGTGTTTCATTTTCATTTCTGAGGTGTTTGTCAAAAGTCATGTTTTTTGGCTGTATTGAGTCCTAAGGCGAATGCAGTGTTAAACTTTGGGCTAGCTCTTCAGGGTAGGCTCGGAATCGAAAATCAAGCAAGAATTTGGCTTTCCAGCCCGTGGGGAACAGGAATATGTGTTTCTTTTTCATTTCTGAGGTGTTTGTCAAAAGTGATGTTTTTGGGCTGAATTGAGAAATAAGGCGGATGCTGTGTTAGACTTTGGGCTAGCTCTTCAGGGTAGGCTCGGAATCGAAAATCAAGCGAGAATTCGGCTTTCCAGCCCATGGGGAACTGGAATATGTGTTTCATTTTCATTTCTGAGGTGTTTGTCAAAAGTCATGTTTTTTGGCTGTATTGAGTCCTAAGGCGAATGCAGTGTTAGACTTTCGCTAGCTCTTCAGGGTAGGCTCAGAATCGAAAATCAAGCGAGAATTCGGCTTTCCAGCCCGTGGGGAACAGGAATATGTGTTTTATTTTCATTTCTGAGGTGTTTGTCAAAAGTGATGTTTTTGGGCTGAATTGAGAAATAAGGCGAATGCTGTGTCAGACCTTGAGCTAGCTCTTCAGGGTAGGCTCGGAATCGAAAATCAAGCGAGAATTCGGCTTTCCAGCCCATGGGGAACTGGAATATGTGTTTCATTTTCATTTCTGAGGTGTTTGTCAAAAGTGAATTTTTTGGCTGTATTGAGTCCTAAGGCGAATGCTGTGTTAGACCTTGGGCTAGCTCTTCAGGGAAAGGTCGGAATCAAAAATCAAGCGAGAATTCGGCTTTCCAGCCTGTGGGGAACAGGAATATGTGTTTCATTTTCATTTCTGAGGTGTTTGTCAAAAGACATATTTTTGGCTGTATTGAGTCCTAAGGCGAATGCTGTGTTAGACTTTGGGGCTAGCTCTTCAGGGTAGGCTCGGAATCAAAAATCAAGCGAGAATTTGGCTTTCCAGCCCGTGGGGAACAGGAATATGTGTTTCTTTTTCATTTCTGAGGTGTTTTTCAAAGTGATGTTTTTGGGCTGAATTGAGAAATAAGGCGAATGCTGTGTTAGACCGTGAGCTAGCTCTTCAGGGTAGGCTCGGAATCGAAAATCAAGCGAGAATTCGGCTTTCCAGCCTGTGGGGAACAGGAATATGTGTTTCATTTTCATTTCTGAGGTGTTTGTCAAAAGTCATGTTTTTTGGCTGTATTGAGTCCTAAGGCGAATGCAGTGTTAGACTTTGGGCTAGCTCTTCAGGGTAGGCTCGGAATCGAAAATCAAGCGAGAATTCGGCTTTCCAGCCCATGGGGAACAGGAATATGTGTTTCTTTTTCATTTCTGAGGTGTTTGTCAAAAGTGATATTTTTGGCTGTATTGAGTCCTAAGGCGAATGCAGTGTTAGACTTTGGGCTAGCTCTTCAGGGTAGGCTCGGAATCGAAAATCAAGCGAGAATGTGGCTTTCCAGCCTGTGGGGAACAGGAATATGTGTTTCATTTTCATTTCTGAGGTGTTTGTCAAAAGTGATGTTTTTGGGCTGAATTGAGAAATAAGGCGAATGCGGTGTTAGACCTTGGGCTAGTTCTTCAGGGAAAGGTCGGAATCAAAAATCAAGCGAGAATTCGGCTTTCCAGCTCGTGGGGAACAGGAATATGTGTTTCATTTTCATTTCTGAGGTGTTTGTCAAAAGTGATGTTTTTGGCTGTATTGAGTCCTAAGGCGAATGCTGTGTTAGACCTTGGGCTAGCTCTTCAGGGAAAGGTCAGAATCAAAAATCAAGCGAGAATGTGGCTTTCCAGCCTGTGGGGAACAGGAATATGTGTTTCATTTTCATTTCTGAGGTGTTTGTCAAAAGTCATGTTTTTTGGCTGTATTCAGTCCTAAGGCGAATGCTGTGTTAGACTTTGGGCTAGCTCTTCAGGGTAGGCTCGGAATCGAAAATCAAGCGAGAATTCGGCTGTCCAGCCCGTGGGGAACAAGAATATGTGTTTCATTTTCATTTCTGAGGTGTTTGTCAAAAGTGATGTTTTTGGGCTGAATTGAGAAATAAGGCGAATGCTGTGTTAGACCTTGAGCTAGCTCTTCAGGGTAGGCTCGGAATCGAAAATCAAGTGAGAATTCGGCTTTCCAGCCTGTGGGGGAACAGGAATATGTGTTTCTTTTTTCATTTCTGAGGTGTTTGTCAAAAGTGATGTTTTTGGCTGTATTGAGTCCTAAGGCGAATGCTGTGTTAGACTTTGGGCTAGCTCTTCAGGGTAGGCTCGGAATCGAAAATCAAGCGAGAATTCGGCTTTCCAGCCCATGGGGAACTGGAATATGTGTTTCATTTTCATTTCTGAGGTGTTTGTCAAAGTCATGTTTTTTGGCTGAATTGAGAAATAAGGCGAATGCTGTGTCAGACCTTGAGCTAGCTCTTCAGCGTAGGCTCGGAATCGAAAATCAAGCGAGAATTCGGCTTTCCAGCCTGTGGGGAACAGGAATATGTGTTTCTTTTCCATTTCTGAGGTGTTTGTCAAAAGTGATGTTTTTGGCTGTATTGAGTCCTAAGGCGAATGCTGTGTTAGACCTTGGGCTAGCTCTTCAGGGAAAGGTCGGAATCAAAAATCAAGCGAGAATTCGGCTTTCCAGCCTGTGGGGAACAGGAATATGTGTTTCATTTTCATTTCTGAGGTGTTTGTCAAAAGTCATGTTTTTTGGCTGTATTCAGTCCTAAGGCGAATGCTGTGTTAGACTTTGGGCTAGCTCTTCAGGGTAGGCTCGGAATCGAAAATCAAGCGAGAATTCGGCTGTCCAGCCCGTGGGGAACAAGAATATGTGTTTCATTTTCATTTCTGAGGTGTTTGTCAAAAGTGATGTTTTTGGGCTGAATTGAGAAATAAGGCGAATGCTGTGTTAGACCTTGAGCTAGCTCTTCAGGGTAGGCTCGGAATCGAAAATCAAGCGAGATTCGGCTTTCCAGCCTGTGGGGAACAGGAATATGTGTTTCTTTTTCATTTCTGAGGTGTTTGTCAAAAGTGATGTTTTTGGCTGTATTGAGTCCTAAGGCGAATGCTGTGTTAGACCTTGGGCTAGCTCTTCA
>JALIGW010000415.1:0-36802 GCA_023053685.1 Diadophis punctatus similis
TGAATTGAGAACTAAGGCGAATGCTGTGTTAGACTTTGGGCTAGCTCTTCAGGGTAGGCTCGGAATCGAAAATCAAGCGAGAATTCGGCTTTCCAGCACGTGGGGAACAGGAATATGTGTTTCTTTTTCATTTCTGAGGTGTTTGTCAAAAGTGATGTTTTTGGGCTGAATTGAGAAATAAGGCGAATGCTGTGTTAGACCTTGGGCTAGTTCTTCAGGGAAAGGTCGGAATCAAAAATCAAGTGAGAATTCGGCTTTGCAGCCCGTGGGGAACAGGAATATGTGTTTCATTTTCATTTCTGAGGTGTTTGTCAAAAGTGATGTTTTTGGGCTGAATTGAGAACTAAGGCGAATGCTGTGTTAGACTTTGGGATAGCTCTTCAGGGTAGGTTCGGAATCGAAAATCAAGCGAGAATTCGGCTTTCCAGCACGTGGGGAACAGGAATATGTGTTTCATTTTCATTTCTGAGGTGTTTGTCAAACCTGATGTTTTTGGACTGAATTGAATCCTAAGGCGAATGCTGTGTTAGACTTTGGGCTAGCTCTTCTGGGTAGGCTCGGAATCGAAAATCAAGCGAGAATTCAGCTTTCCAGACTGTGGGGAACAGGAATATGTGTTTCATTTTCATTTCTGAGGTGTTTGTCAAAAGTGATGTTTTTTGGCTGAATTGAGAAATAAGGCGAATGCTTTGTTAGACCTTGGGCTAGCTCTTCAGGGAAAGGTTGGAATCAAAAATCAAGCGAGAATTCGGCTTTCTAGCCTGTGGGGAACAGGAATATGTGTTTCATTTTCATTTCTGAGGTGTTTGTCAAAAGTCATGTTTTTTGGCTGTATTGAGTCCTAAGGCGAATGCTGTGTTAGACTTTGGGCTAGCTCTTCAGGGTAGGCTCGGAATCAAAATTCAAGCGAGAATTCGGCTTCCCAGCCTGTGGGGAACAGGAATATGTGTTTCTTTTTCATTTCTCAGGTTTTTGTCAAAAGTGATGTTTTTGGGCTGAATTGAATCCTAAGGCGAATGCTGTGTTAGACTTTGGGCTAGCTCTTCAGGGTAGGCTCGGAATCGAAAATCAAGCGAGAATTCGGCTTTCCAACACGTGGGGAACAGGAATATGTGTTTCTTTTTCATTTCTGAGGTGTTTGTCAAAAGTGATGTTTTTGGACAGAATTGAATCCTAAGGCGAATGCTGTGTTAGACTTTCGGCTAGCTCTTCAGGGTAGGCTCGGAATCGAAAATCAAGCGAGAATTCGGCTTTCCAACACGTGGGGAACAGGAATATGTGTTTCATTTTCATTTCTGAGGTGTTTGTCAAAAGTGATGTTTTTGGGCTGAATTGAGAAATAAGGCGAATGCTGTGTTAGACCTTGGGCTAGCTCTTCAGGGAAAGGTCGGAATCGAAAATCAAGCGAGAATTCGGCTTTCCAGCACGTGGGGAACAGGAATATGTGTTTCATTTTCATTTCTGAGGTGTTTGTCAAAAGTGATGCTTTTTGGCTGAATTGAGAACTAAGGCGAATGCTGTGTTAGACTTTGGGCTAGCTCTTCAGGGTAGGCTCGGAATCGAAAATCAAGCGAGAATTCGGCTTTCCAGCACGTGGGGAACAGGAATATGTGTTTCTTTTTCATTTCTGAGGTGTTTGTCAAAAGTGATGTTTTTGGGCTGAATTGAGAAATAAGGCGAATGCTGTGTTAGACCTTGGGCTAGTTCTTCAGGGAAAGGTCGGAATCAAAAATCAAGTGAGAATTCGGCTTTGCAGCCCGTGGGGAACAGGAATATGTGTTTCATTTTCATTTCTGAGGTGTTTGTCAAAAGTGATGTTTTTGGGCTGAATTGAGAACTAAGGCGAATGCTGTGTTAGACTTTGGGATAGCTCTTCAGGGTAGGTTCGGAATCGAAAATCAAGCGAGAATTCGGCTTTCCAGCACGTGGGGAACAGGAATATGTGTTTCATTTTCATTTCTGAGGTGTTTGTCAAACCTGATGTTTTTGGACTGAATTGAATCCTAAGGCGAATGCTGTGTTAGACTTTGGGCTAGCTCTTCTGGGTAGGCTCGGAATCGAAAATCAAGCGAGAATTCAGCTTTCCAGACTGTGGGGAACAGGAATATGTGTTTCATTTTCATTTCTGAGGTGTTTGTCAAAAGTGATGTTTTTTGGCTGAATTGAGAAATAAGGCGAATGCTTTGTTAGACCTTGGGCTAGCTCTTCAGGGAAAGGTTGGAATCAAAAATCAAGCGAGAATTCGGCTTTCTAGCCTGTGGGGAACAGGAATATGTGTTTCATTTTCATTTCTGAGGTGTTTGTCAAAAGTCATGTTTTTTGGCTGTATTGAGTCCTAAGGCGAATGCTGTGTTAGACTTTGGGCTAGCTCTTCAGGGTAGGCTCGGAATCAAAATTCAAGCGAGAATTCGGCTTCCCAGCCTGTGGGGAACAGGAATATGTGTTTCTTTTTCATTTCTCAGGTTTTTGTCAAAAGTGATGTTTTTGGGCTGAATTGAATCCTAAGGCGAATGCTGTGTTAGACTTTGGGCTAGCTCTTCAGGGTAGGCTCGGAATCGAAAATCAAGCGAGAATTCGGCTTTCCAACACGTGGGGAACAGGAATATGTGTTTCTTTTTCATTTCTGAGGTGTTTGTCAAAAGTGATGTTTTTGGACAGAATTGAATCCTAAGGCGAATGCTGTGTTAGACTTTCGGCTAGCTCTTCAGGGTAGGCTCGGAATCGAAAATCAAGCGAGAATTCGGCTTTCCAACACGTGGGGAACAGGAATATGTGTTTCTTTTTCATTTCTGAGGTGTTTGTCAAAAGTGATGTTTTTGGGCTGAATTGAATCCTAAGGCGAAGGCAGTGTTAGACTTTGGGCTAGCTCTTCAGGATAGGCTCGGAATCGAAAATCAAGCGAGAATTCGGCTTTCCAACATGTGGGGAACAGGAATATGTGTTTCTTTTTCATTTCTGAGGTGTTTGTCAAAAGTGATGTTTTTGGGCTGAATTGAGAAATAAGGCGAATGCTGTGTTAGACCTTGGGCTAGCTCTTCAGGGAAGGCTCGGAATCGAAAATCAAGCGAGAATTCGGTTTTCCAGCCTGTGGGGAACAGGAATATGTGTTTCATTTTCATTTCTGAGGTGTTTGTCAAAAGTCATGTTTTGGGCTGAATTGAGAAATAAGGCGAATGCTGTGTTAGACCTTGGGCTAGCTCTTCAGGGAAAGGTCGGAATCAAAAATCAAGCGAGAATTCGGCTTTCCAGCACGTGGGGAACAGGAATATGTGTTTCTTTTTCATTTCTGATGTGTTTGTCAAAAGTGATGTTTTTTGGCTGAATTGAGAACTAAGGCGAATTCTGTGTTAGACATTGGGCTAGCTCTTCAGGGAAAGGTTGGAATCAAAAATCAAGCGAGAATTCGGATTTCCAGCCTGTGGGGAACAGGAATATGTGTTACATTTTCATTTCTGAGGTGTTTGTCAAAAGTCATGTTTTTTGGCTGTATTGAGTCCTAAGGCGAATGCTGTGTTAGACTTTGGGCTAGCTGTTCAGGGTTGGCTCGGAATCGAAAATCAAGCGAGAATTCGGCTTTCCAGCACGTGGGGAACAGGAATATGTGTTTCATTTTCATTGCTGAGGTGTTTGTCAAAAGTGATGTTTTTGGACTGAATTGAATCCTAAGGTGAATGCTGTGTTAGACTTTGGGCTAGCTCTTCAGGGTAGGCTCGGAATCGAAATTCAAGCAAGAATTCGGCTTTCCAGCACATGGGGAACAGGAATATGTGTTTCTTTTTCATTGCTGAGGTGTTTGTCAAAAGTGATGTTTTTGGACTGAATTGAATCCTAAGGCGAATGCTGTGTTAGACTTTGGGCTAGCTCTTCAGGGTAGGCTCGGAATGGAAAATCAAGCGAGAATTCGGCTTTCCAACATGTGGGGAACAGGAATATGTGTTTCTTTTTCATTTCTGATGTGTTTGTCAAAAGTGATGTTTTTTGGCTGAATTGAGAACTAAGGTGAATGCTGTGTTAGACCTTGGGCTAGCTCTTAATGGAAGGCTCGGAATCGAAAATCAGGCGAGAATTCGGCTTTCCAGCCTGTGGGGAACAGGAATATGTGTTTCATTTTCATTTCTGAGGTATTTGTCAAAAGTGATGTTTTTGGGCTGAATTGAGAAATAAGGCGAAAGCTGTGTTAGACCTTGGGCTAGCTCTTCAGGGAAAGGTCAGAATCAATAATCAAGCAAGAATTCGTCTTTCCAGCCCGTGGGGAACAGGAATATGTGTTTCTTTTTCATTTCTGAGTTGTTTGTCAAAAGTGATGTTTTTGGGCTGAATTGAGAAATAAGGCGAATGCTGTGATAGACCTTGGGCTAGCTCTTCAGGGAAAGGTCGGAATCAAAAATCAAGCGAGAATTTGGCTTTCCAGCCTCTGGGGAACAGGAATATGTGTTTCATTTTCATTTCTGAGGTGTTTGTCAAAACTGATGTTTTTTGGCTAATTGAGTCCTAAGGCGAATGCTGTGTTAGACCTTGGGCTAGCTCTTCAGGGAAGGCTCGGAATCGAAAATCAAGCGACAATTCGGCTTTCCAACACGTGGGGAACAGGAATATGTGTTTCATTTTCATTTCTGAGGTGTTTGTCAAAAGTGATGTTTTTGGACTGAATTGAATCCTAAGGCGAATGCTGTGATAGACCTTGGGCTAGCTCTTCAGGGAAAGGTCGGAATCAAAAATCAAGCGAGAATTTTGCTTTCCAGCCTGTGGGGAACAGGAATATGTGTTTCATTTTCATTTCTGAGGTGTTTGTCAAAAGTGATGTTTTTGGACTGAATTGAATCCTAAGGCGAATGCTGTGTTAGACTTTGGGCTAGCTCTTCAGGGTAGGCTCGGAATGGAAAATCAAGCGAGAATTCGGCTTTCCAACATATGGGGAACAGGAATACGTGTTTCTTTTTCATTTCTGATGTGTTTGTCAAAAGTGATGTTTTTTGGCTGAATTGAGAACTAAGGTGAATGCTGTGTTAGACCTTGGGCTAGCTCTTCAGGGAAGGCTCGGAATCGAAAATCAGGCGAGAATTCGGCTTTCCAGCCTGTGGGGAACAGGAATATGTGTTTCATTTTCATTTCTGAGGTATTTGTCAAAAGTGATGTTTTTGGGCTGAATTGAGAAATAAGGCGAATGCTATGTTAGACCTTGGGCTAGCTCTTCAGGGAAAGGTCAGAATCAATAAACAAGCGAGAATTCGGCTTTCCAGCCCGTGGGGAACAGGAATATGTGTTTCTTTTTCATTTCTGTTTGTCAAAAGTGATGTTTTTGGGCTGAATTGAGAAATAAGGCGAATGCTGTGATAGACCTTGGGCTAGCTCTTCAGGGAAAGGTCGGAATCAAAAATCAAGCGAGAATTTGGCTTTCCAGCCTGTGGGGAACAGGAATATGTGTTTCATTTTCATTTCTGAGGTGTTTGTCAAAAGTCAAGTTTTTTGGCTGTATTGAGTCCTAAGGCGAATGCTGTGTTAGACTTTGGGCTAGCTCTTCAGGGTAGGCTCGGAATCGAAATTCAAGCGAGAATTCGGCTTTCCAGCACGTGGGGAACAGGAATATGTGTTTCTTTTTCATTTCTGAGGTGTTTGTCAAAACTGATGTTTTTTGGCTAATTGAGTCCTAAGGCGAATGCTGTGTTAGACCTTGGGCTAGCTCTTCAGGGAAGGCTCGGAATCGAAAATCAAGCGACAATTCGGCTTTCCAACACGTGGGGAACAGGAATATGTGTCTCTTTTTCATTTCTGATGTTTTTGTCAAAAGTGATGTTTTTTGGCTGAATTGAGAACTAAGGCGAATGCTGTGTTATACCTTGGGCTAGCTCTTCAGGGAAGGCTCGGAATCGAAAATCAAGTGAGAATTCGGCTTTCCAGCACGTGGGGAACAGGAATATGTGTTTCTTTTTCATTTCTGAGGTGTTTGTCAAAAGTGATGTTT
This sequence comes from Diadophis punctatus similis, assembly GCA_023053685.1. NCBI lineage: Eukaryota > Metazoa > Chordata > Lepidosauria > Squamata > Dipsadidae > Diadophis > Diadophis punctatus. The sequence goes on from JALIGW010000415.1 coordinate 5,963, forward strand.
TTGGGCTGAAGAGAAATAAGGCGAATTCTGTGTTAGACATTGGGCTAGCTCTTCAGGGAAAGGTCGGAATCAAAAATCAAGTGAGAATTCGGCTTTCCAGCCTGTGGGGAACAGGAATATGTGTTTCTTTTTCATTTCTGAGGTGTTTGTCAAAAGTGATGTTCTTGGGCTAAATTGTGAAATAAGGCGAAGTGTGTTAGACCTTGGGCTAGCTCTTCAGGGAAAGGTCGGAATCGAAAATCAAGCGAGAATTCGGCTTTCCAGCACGTGGGGAACAGGAATATGTGTTTCATTTTCATTTCTGAGGTGTTTGTCAAAAGTGATGCTTTTTGGCTGAATTGAGAACTAAGGCGAATGCTGTGTTAGACTTTGGGCTAGCTCTTCAGGGTAGGCTCAGAATCGAAAATCAAGCGACAATTCGGCTTTCCAACACGTGGGGAACAGGAATATGTGTTTCTTTTTCATTTCTGATGTTTTTGTCAAAAGTGATGTTTTTTGGCTGAATTGAGAACTAAGGCGAATGCTGTGTTATACCTTGGGCTAGCTCTTCAGGGAAGGCTCGGAATCGAAAATCAAGTGAGAATTCGGCTTTCCAGCACGTGGGGAACAGGAATATGTGTTTCTTTTTCATTTCTGAGGTGTTTGTCAAAAGTGATGTTTTTGGGCTGAAGAGAAATAAGGCGAATTCTGTGTTAGACATTGGGCTAGCTCTTCAGGGAAAGGTCGGAATCAAAAATCAAGTGAGAATTCGGCTTTCCAGCCTGTGGGGAACAGGAATATGTGTTTCTTTTTCATTTCTGAGGTGTTTGTCAAAAGTGATGTTTTTGGGCTAAATTGAGAAATAAGGCGAAGTGTGTTAGACCTTGGGCTAGCTCTTCAGGGAAAGGTCGGAATCGAAAATCAAGCGAGAATTCGGCTTTCCAGCACGTGGGGAACAGGAATATGTGTTTCATTTTCATTTCTGAGGTGTTTGTCAAAAGTGATGCTTTTTGGCTGAATTGAGAACTAAGGCGAATGCTGTGTTAGACTTTGGGCTAGCTCTTCAGGGTAGGCTCGGAATCGAAAATCAAGCGACAATTCGGCTTTCCAACACGTGGGGAACAGGAATATGTGTTTCTTTTTCATTTCTGATGTTTTTGTCAAAAGTGATGTTTTTTGGCTGAATTGAGAACTAAGGCGAATGCTGTGTTATACCTTGGGCTAGCTCTTCAGGGAAGGCTCGGAATCGAAAATCAAGTGAGAATTCGGCTTTCCAGCACGTGGGGAACAGGAATATGTGTTTCTTTTTCATTTCTGAGGTGTTTGTCAAAAGTGATGTTTTTGGGCTGAAGAGAAATAAGGCGAATTCTGTGTTAGACATTGGGCTAGCTCTTCAGGAAAAGGTCGGAATCAAAAATCAAGTGAGAATTCGGCTTTCCAGCCTGTGGGGAACAGGAATATGTGTTTCTTTTTCATTTCTGAGGTGTTTGTCAAAAGTGATGTTTTTGGGCTAAATTGAGAAATAAGGCGAAGTGTGTTAGACCTTGGGCTAGCTCTTCAGGGAAAGGTCGGAATCGAAAATCAAGCGAGAATTCGGCTTTCCAGCACGTGGGGAACAGGAATATGTGTTTCATTTTCATTTCTGAGGTGTTTGTCAAAAGTGATGCTTTTTGGCTGAATTGAGAACTAAGGCGAATGCTGTGTTAGACTTTGGGCTAGCTCTTCAGGGTAGGCTCGGAATCGAAAATCAAGCGACAATTCGGCTTTCCAACACGTGGGGAACAGGAATATGTGTTTCTTTTTCATTTCTGATGTTTTTGTCAAAAGTGATGTTTTTTGGCTGAATTGAGAACTAAGGCGAATGCTGTGTTATACCTTGGGCTAGCTCTTCAGGGAAGGCTCGGAATCGAAAATCAAGTGAGAATTCGGCTTTCCAGCACGTGGGGAACAGGAATATGTGTTTCTTTTTCATTTCTGAGGTGTTTGTCAAAAGTGATGTTTTTGGGCTGAAGAGAAATAAGGCGAATTCTGTGTTAGACATTGGGCTAGCTCTTCAGGGAAAGGTCGGAATCAAAAATCAAGTGAGAATTCGGATTTCCAGCCTGTGGGGAACAGGAATATGTGTTTCTTTTTCATTTCTGAGGTGTTTGTCAAAAGTGATGTTTTTGGGCTAAATTGAGAAATAAGGCGAAGTGTGTTAGACCTTGGGCTAGCTCTTCAGGGAAAGGTCGGAATCGAAAATCAAGCGAGAATTCGGCTTTCCAGCACGTGGGGAACAGGAATATGTGTTTCATTTTCATTTCTGAGGTGTTTGTCAAAAGTGATGCTTTTTGGCTGAATTGAGAACTAAGGCGAATGCTGTGTTAGACTTTGGGCTAGCTCTTCAGGGTAGGCTCGGAATCGAAAATCAAGCGAGAATTCGGCTTTCCAACACGTGGGGAACAGGAATATGTGTTTCTTTTTCATTTCTGAGGTGTTTGTCAAAAGTGATGTTTTTGGGCTGAATTGAATCCTAAGGCGAAGGAAGTGTTAGACTTTGGGCTAGCTCTTCAGGGTAGGCTCGGAATCGAAAATCAAGCGAGAATTCGGCTTTCCAGCACGTGGGGAACAGGAATATGTGTTTCTTTTTCATTTCTGAGGTGTTTGTCAAAAGTGATGTTTTTGGGCTGAATTGAATCCTAAGGCGAATGCTGTGATAGACCTTGGGCTAGCTCTTCAGGGAAAGGTCGGAATCAAAAATCAAGCGAGAATTTTGCTTTCCAGCCTGTGGGGAACAGGAATATGTGTTTCTTTTTCATTTCTGAGGTGTTTGTCAAAAGTGATGTTTTTGGACTGAATTGAATCCTAAGGCGAATGCTGTGTTAGACTTTGGGCTAGCTCTTCAGGGTAGGCTCGGAATGGAAAATCAAGCGAGAATTCGGCTTTCCAACATGTGGGGAACAGGAATATGTGTTTCTTTTTCATTTCTGATGTGTTTGTCAAAAGTGATGTTTTTTGGCTGAATTGAGAACTAAGGTGAATGCTGTGTTAGACCTTGGGCTAGCTCTTCAGGGAAGGCTCGGAATCGAAAATCAGGCGAGAATTCGGCTTTCCAGCCTGTGGGGAACAGGAATATGTGTTTCATTTTCATTTCTGAGGTATTTGTCAAAAGTGATGTTTTTGGGCTGAATTGAGAAATAAGGCGAATGCTATGTTAGACCTTGGGCTAGCTCTTCAGGGAAAGGTCAGAATCAATAAACAAGCAAGAATTCGGCTTTCCAGCCCGTGGGGAACAGGAATATGTGTTTCTTTTTCATTTCTGTTTGTCAAAAGTGATGTTTTTGGGCTGAATTGAGAAATAAGGCGAATGCTGTGATAGACCTTGGGCTAGCTCTTCAGGGAAAGGTCGGAATCAAAAATCAAGCGAGAATTTGGCTTTCCAGCCTGTGGGGAACAGGAATATGTGTTTCATTTTCATTTCTGAGGTGTTTGTCAAAAGTCAAGTTTTTTGGCTGTATTGAGTCCTAAGGCGAATGCTGTGTTAGACTTTGGGCTAGCTCTTCAGGGTAGGCTCGGAATCGAAATTCAAGCGAGAATTCGGCTTTCCAGCACGTGGGGAACAGGAATATGTGTTTCTTTTTCATTTCTGAGGTGTTTGTCAAAACTGATGTTTTTTGGCTAATTGAGTCCTAAGGCGAATGCTGTGTTAGACCTTGGGCTAGCTCTTCAGGGAAGGCTCGGAATCGAAAATCAAGCGACAATTCGGCTTTCCAACACGTGGGGAACAGGAATATGTGTTTCTTTTTCATTTCTGATGTTTTTGTCAAAAGTGATGTTTTTTGGCTGAATTGAGAACTAAGGCGAATGCTGTGTTATACCTTGGGCTAGCTCTTCAGGGAAGGCTCGGAATCGAAAATCAAGTGAGAATTCGGCTTTCCAGCACGTGGGGAACAGGAATATGTGTTTCTTTTTCATTTCTGAGGTGTTTGTCAAAAGTGATGTTTTTGGGCTGAATTGAGAAATAAGGCGAATTCTGTGTTAGACATTGGGCTAGCTCTTCAGGGAAAGGTCGGAATCAAAAATCAAGTGAGAATTCGGCTTTCCAGCCTGTGGGGAACAGGAATATGTGTTTCTTTTTCATTTCTGAGGTGTTTGTCAAAAGTGATGTTTTTGGGCTAAATTGAGAAATAAGGCGGAGTGTGTTAGACCTTGGGCTAGCTCTTCAGGGAAAGGTCGGAATCGAAAATCAAGCGAGAATTCGGCTTTCCAGCACGTGGGGAACAGGAATATGTGTTTCATTTTCATTTCTGAGGTGTTTGTCAAAAGTGATGCTTTTTGGCTGAATTGAGAACTAAGGCGAATGCTGTGTTAGACTTTGGGCTAGCTCTTCAGGGTAGGCTCGGAATCGAAAATCAAGCGAGAATTCGGCTTTCCAGCACGTGGGGAAGAGGAATATGTGTTTCATTTTCATTTCTGAGGTGTTTGTCAAAAGTGATGCTTTTTGGCTGAATTGAGAACTGAGGCGAATGCTGTGTTAGCCTTCGGGCTAGTTCTTCAGGGTAGGCTCGGAATCAAAAATCAAGTGAGAATTCGGCTTTGCAGCCCGTGGGGAACAGGAATATGTGTTTCATTTTCATTTCTGAGGTGTTTGTCAAAAGTGATGCTTTTTGGCTGAATTGAGAACTAAGGCGAATGCTGTGTTAGACTTTGGGATAGCTCTTCAGGGTAGGTTCGGAATCGAAAATCAAGCGAGAATTCGGCTTTCCAGCACGTGGGGAACAGGAATATGTGTTTCATTTTCATTTCTGAGGTGTTTGTCAAACCTGATGTTTTTGGACTGAATTGAATCCTAAGGCGAATGCTGTGTTAGACTTTGGGCTAGCTCTTCTGGGTAGGCTCGGAATCAAAAATCAAGCGAGAATTCAGCTTTCCAGACTGTGGGGAACAGGAATATGTGTTTCATTTTCATTTCTGAGGTGTTTGTCAAAAGTGATGTTTTTTGGCTGAATTGAGAAATAAGGCGAATGCTGTGTTGGACCTTGGGCTAGCTCTTCAGGGAAAGGTTGGAATCAAAAATCAAGCGAGAATTCGGCTTTCTAGCCTGTGGGGAACAGGAATATGTGTTTCTTTTTCATTTCTGAGGTGTTTGTCAAAAGTGATGTTTTTGGACTGAATTGAATCCTAAGGCGAATGCTGTGTTAGACTTTCGGCTAGCTCTTCAGGGTAGGCTCGGAATCGAAAATCAAGCGAGAATTCGGCTTTCCAACACGTGGGGAACAGGAATATGTGTTTCTTTTTCATTTCTGAGGTGTTTGTCAAAAGTGATGTTTTTGGGCTGAATTGAATCCTAAGGCGAAGGCAGTGTTAGACTTTGGGCTAGCTCTTCAGGGTAGGCTCGGAATCGAAAATCAAGCGAGAATTCGGCTTTCCAGCACGTGGGGAACAGGAATATGTGTTTCTTTTTCATTTCTGAGGTGTTTGTCAAAAGTGATGTTTTTGGGCTGAATTGAATCCTAAGGCGAAGGCAGTGTTATACCTTGGGCTAGCTCTTCAGGGAAGGCTCGGAATCGAAAATCAAGTGAGAATTCGGCTTTCCAGCACGTGGGGAACAGGAATATGTGTTTCTTTTTCATTTCTGAGGTGTTTGTCAAAAGTGATGTTTTTGGGCTGAATTGAGAAATAAGGCGAATTCTGTGTTAGACATTGGGCTAGCTCTTCAGGGAAAGGTCGGAATCAAAAATCAAGTGAGAATTCGGCTTTCCAGCCTGTGGGGAACAGGAATATGTGTTTCTTTTTCATTTCTGAGGTGTTTGTCAAAAGTGATGTTTTTGGGCTAAATTGAGAAATAAGGCGAAGTGTGTTAGACCTTGGGCTAGCTCTTCAGGGAAAGGTCGGAATCGAAAATCAAGCGAGAATTCGGCTTTCCAGCATGTGGGGAACAGGAATATGTGTTTCATTTTCATTTCTGAGGTGTTTGTCAAAAGTGATGCTTTTTGGCTGAATTGAGAACTAAGGCGAATGCTGTGTTAGACTTTGGGCTAGCTCTTCAGGGTAGGCTCGGAATCGAAAATCAAGCGAGAATTCGGCTTTCCAGCACGTGGGGAAGAGGAATATGTGTTTCATTTTCATTTCTGAGGTGTTTGTCAAAAGTGATGCTTTTTGGCTGAATTGAGAACTGAGGCGAATGCTGTGTTAGCCTTCGGGCTAGTTCTTCAGGGTAGGCTCGGAATCGAAAATCAAGCGAGAATTCAGCTTTCCAGCCTGTGGGGAACAGGAATATGTGTTTCATTTTCATTTCTGAGGTGTTTGTCAAAAGTGATGTTTTTGGGCTGAATTGAGAAATAAGGCGAATGCTGTGTTAGACCTTGGGCTAGCTCTTCAGGGAAAGGTCGGAATCAAAAATCAAGTGAGAATTCGGCTTTGCAGCCCGTGGGGAACAGGAATATGTGTTTCATTTTCATTTCTGAGGTGTTTGTCAAAAGTGATGCTTTTTGGCTGAATTGAGAACTAAGGCGAATGCTGTGTTAGACTTTGGGATAGCTCTTCAGGGTAGGTTCGGAATCGAAAATCAAGCGAGAATTCGGCTTTCCAGCACGTGGGGAACAGGAATATGTGTTTCATTTTCATTTCTGAGGTGTTTGTCAAACCTGATGTTTTTGGACTGAATTGAATCCTAAGGCGAATGCTGTGTTAGACTTTGGGCTAGCTCTTCTGGGTAGGCTCGGAATCGAAAATCAAGCGAGAATTCAGCTTTCCAGACTGTGGGGAACAGGAATATGTGTTTCATTTTCATTTCTGAGGTGTTTGTCAAAAGTCATGTTTTTTGGCTGAATTGAGAAATAAGGCGAATGCTGTGTTGGACCTTGGGCTAGCTCTTCAGGGAAAGGTTGGAATCAAAAATCAAGCGAGAATTCGGCTTTCTAGCCTGTGGGGAACAGGAATATGTGTTTCATTTTCATTTCTGAGGTGTTTGTCAAAAGTCATGTTTTTTGGCTGTATTGAGTCCTAAGGCGAATGCTGTGTTAGACTTTGGGCTAGCTCTTCAGGGTAGGCTCGGAATCGAAAATCAAGCGAGAATTCGGCTTTCCAACACGTGGGGAACAGGAATATGTGTTTCATTTTCATTTCTGAGGTGTTTGTCAAAAGTGATGTTTTTGGACTGAATTGAATCCTAAGGCGAATGCTGTGTTAGACTTTCGGCTAGCTCTTCAGGGTAGGCTCGGAATCGAAAATCAAGCGAGAATTCGGCTTTCCAACACGTGGGGAACAGGAATATGTGTTTCTTTTTCATTTCTGAGGTGTTTGTCAAAAGTGATGTTTTTGGGCTGAATTGAATCCTAAGGCGAAGGCAGTGTTAGACTTTGGGCTAGCTCTTCAGGGTAGGCTCGGAATCGAAAATCAAGCGAGAATTTGGCTTTCCAACATGTGGGGAACAGGAATATGTGTTTCTTTTTCATTTCTGAGGTGTTTGTCAAAAGTGATGTTTTTGGACTGAATTGAATCCTGAGGCGAATGCCGTGTTAGACATTGGGCTAGCTCTTCAGGGAAAGGTCGGAATCAAAAATCAAGTGAGAATTCGGCTTTCCAGCCTGTGGGGAACAGGAATATGTGTTTCTTTTTCATTTCTGAGGTGTTTGTCAAAAGTGATGTTTTTGGGCTGAATTGAGAAATAAGGTGAATGCTGTGTTAGACCTTGGGCTAGCTCTTCAGGGAAAGGTCGGAATCAAAAATCAAGTGAGAATTCGGCTTTGCAGCCCGTGGGGAACAGGAATATGTGTTTCATTTTCATTTCTGAGGTGTTTGTCAAAAGTGATGCTTTTTGGCTGAATTGAGAACTAAGGCGAATGCTGTGTTAGACTTTGGGATAGCTCTTCAGGGTAGTTTCGGAATCGAAAATCAAGCGAGAATTCGGCTTTCCAGCACGTGGGAAACAGGAATATGTGTTTCATTTTCATTTCTGAGGTGTTTGTCAAACCTGATGTTTTTGGACTGAATTGAATCCTAAGGCGAATGCTGTGTTAGACTTTGGGCTAGCTCTTCTGGGTAGGCTCGGAATCGAAAATCAAGCGAGAATTCAGCTTTCCAGACTGTGGGGAACAGGAATATGTGTTTCATTTTCATTTCTGAGGTGTTTGTCAAAAGTGATGTTTTTTGGCTGAATTGAGAAATAAGGCGAATGCTGTTTTGGACCTTGGGCTAGCTCTTCAGGGAAAGGTTGGAATCAAAAATCAAGCGAGAATTCGGCTTTCTAGCCTGTGGGGAACAGGAATATGTGTTTCATTTTCATTTCTGAGGTGTTTGTCAAAAGTCATGTTTTTTGGCTGTATTGAGTCCTAAGGCGAATGCTGTGTTAGACTTTGGGCTAGCTCTTCAGGGTAGGCTCGGAATCAAAATTCAAGCGAGAATTCGGCTTCCCAGCCTGTGGGGAACAGGAATATGTGTTTCTTTTTCATTTCTGAGGTTTTTGTCAAAAGTGATGTTTTTGGGCTGAATTGAATCCTAAGGCGAATGCTGTGTTAGACTTTGGGCTAGCTCTTCAGGGTAGGCTCGGAATCGAAAATCAAGCGAGAATTCGGCTTTCCAACACGTGGGGAACAGGAATATGTGTTTCTTTTTCATTTCTGAGGTGTTTGTCAAAAGTGATGTTTTTGGACTGAATTGAATCCTAAGGCGAATGCTGTGTTAGACTTTCGGCTAGCTCTTCAGGGTAGGCTCGGAATCGAAAATCAAGCGAGAATTCGGCTTTCCAACACGTGGGGAACAGGAATATGTGTTTCTTTTTCATTTCTGAGGTGTTTGTCAAAAGTGATGTTTTTGGGCTGAATTGAATCCTAAGGCGAAGGCAGTGTTAGACTTTGGGCTAGCTCTTCAGGGTAGGCTCGGAATCGAAAATCAAGCGAGAATTCGGCTTTCCAGCACGTGGGGAACAGGAATATGTGTTTCTTTTTCATTTCTGAGGTGTTTGTCAAAAGTGATGTTTTTGGGCTGAATTGAATCCTAAGGCGAAGGCAGTGTTATACCTTGGGCTAGCTCTTCAGGGAAGGCTCGGAATCGAAAATCAAGTGAGAATTCGGCTTTCCAGCACGTGGGGAACAGGAATATGTGTTTCTTTTTCATTTCTGAGGTGTTTGTCAAAAGTGATGTTTTTGGGCTGAATTGAGAAATAAGGCGAATTCTGTGTTAGACATTGGGCTAGCTCTTCAGGGAAAGGTCGGAATCAAAAATCAAGTGAGAATTCGGCTTTCCAGCCTGTGGGGAACAGGAATATGTGTTTCTTTTTCATTTCTGAGGTGTTTGTCAAAAGTGATGTTTTTGGGCTAAATTGAGAAATAAGGCGAAGTGTGTTAGACCTTGGGCTAGCTCTTCAGGGAAAGGTCGGAATCGAAAATCAAGCGAGAATTCTGCTTTCCAGCACGTGGGGAACAGGAATATGTGTTTCATTTTCATTTCTGAGGTGTTTGTCAAAAGTGATGCTTTTTGGCTGAATTGAGAACTAAGGCGAATGCTGTGTTAGACTTTGGGCTAGCTCTTCAGGGTAGGCTCGGAATCGAAAATCAAGCGAGAATTTGGCTTTCCAGCACGTGGGGAAGAGGAATATGTGTTTCATTTTCATTTCTGAGGTGTTTGTCAAAAGTGATGCTTTTTGGCTGAATTGAGAACTGAGGCGAATGCTGTGTTAGCCTTCGGGCTAGTTCTTCAGGGTAGGCTCGGAATCGAAAATCAAGCGAGAATTCAGCTTTCCAGCCTGTGGGGAACAGGAATATGTGTTTCATTTTCATTTCTGAGGTGTTTGTCAAAAGTGATGTTTTTGGGCTGAATTGAGAAATAAGGCGAATGCTGTGTTAGACCTTGGGCTAGCTCTTCAGGGAAAGGTCGGAATCAAAAATCAAGTGAGAATTCGGCTTTGCAGCCCGTGGGGAACAGGAATATGTGTTTCATTTTCATTTCTGAGGTGTTTGTCAAAAGTGATGCTTTTTGGCTGAATTGAGAACTAAGGCGAAGGCAGTGTTATACCTTGGGCTAGCTCTTCAGGGAAGGCTCGGAATCGAAAATCAAGCGAGAATTCGGCTTTCCAGCACGTGGGGAACAGGAATATGTGTTTCTTTTTCATTTCTGAGGTGTTTGTCAAAAGTGATGTTTTTGGGCTGAATTGAGAAATAAGGCGAATTCTGTGTTAGACATTGGGCTAGCTCTTCAGGGAAAGGTCGGAATCAAAAATCAAGTGAGAATTCGGCTTTCCAGCCTGTGGGGAACAGGAATATGTGTTTCTTTTTCATTTCTGAGGTGTTTGTCAAAAGTGATGTTTTTGGGCTAAATTGAGAAATAAGGCGAAGTGTGTTAGACCTTGGGCTAGCTCTTCAGGGAAAGGTCGGAATCGAAAATCAAGCGAGAATTCTGCTTTCCAGCACGTGGGGAACAGGAATATGTGTTTCATTTTCATTTCTGAGGTGTTTGTCAAAAGTGATGCTTTTTGGCTGAATTGAGAACTAAGGCGAATGCTGTGTTAGACTTTGGGCTAGCTCTTCAGGGTAGGCTCGGAATCGAAAATCAAGCGAGAATTTGGCTTTCCAGCACGTGGGGAAGAGGAATATGTGTTTCATTTTCATTTCTGAGGTGTTTGTCAAAAGTGATGCTTTTTGGCTGAATTGAGAACTGAGGCGAATGCTGTGTTAGCCTTCGGGCTAGTTCTTCAGGGTAGGCTCGGAATCGAAAATCAAGCGAGAATTCAGCTTTCCAGCCTGTGGGGAACAGGAATATGTGTTTCATTTTCATTTCTGAGGTGTTTGTCAAAAGTGATGTTTTTGGGCTGAATTGAGAAATAAGGCGAATGCTGTGTTAGACCTTGGGCTAGCTCTTCAGGGAAAGGTCGGAATCAAAAATCAAGTGAGAATTCGGCTTTGCAGCCCGTGGGGAACAGGAATATGTGTTTCATTTTCATTTCTGAGGTGTTTGTCAAAAGTGATGCTTTTTGGCTGAATTGAGAACTAAGGCGAATGCTGTGTTAGACTTTGGGATAGCTCTTCAGGGTAGGTTCGGAATCGAAAATCAAGCGAGAATTCGGCTTTCCAGCACGTGGGGAACAGGAATATGTGTTTCATTTTCATTTCTGAGGTGTTTGTCAAACCTGATGTTTTTGTACTGAATTGAATCCTAAGGCGAATGCTGTGTTAGACTTTGGGCTAGCTCTTCTGGGTAGGCTCGGAATCGAAAATCAAGCGAGAATTCAGCTTTCCAGACTGTGGGGAACAGGAATATGTGTTTCATTTTCATTTCTGAGGTGTTTGTCAAAAGTCATGTTTTTTGGCTGTATTGAGTCCTAAGGCGAATGCTGTGTTAGACTTTGGGCTAGCTCTTCAGGGTAGGCTCGGAATCAAAATTCAAGCGAGAATTCGGCTTCCCAGCCTGTGGGGAACAGGAATATGTGTTTCTTTTTCATTTCTGAGGTTTTTGTCAAAAGTGATGTTTTTGGGCTGAATTGAATCCTAAGGCGAATGCTGTGTTAGACTTTGGGCTAGCTCTTCAGGGTAGGCTCGGAATCGAAAATCAAGGGAGAATTCGGCTTTCCAACACGTGGGGAACAGGAATATGTGTTTCTCTTTCATTTCTGAGGTGTTTGTCAAAAGTGATGTTTTTGGACTGAATTGAATCCTAAGGCGAATGCTGTGTTAGACTTTCGGCTAGCTCTTCAGGGTAGGCTCGGAATCGAAAATCAAGCGAGAATTCGGATTTCCAACACGTGGGGAACAGGAATATGTGTTTCATTTTCATTTCTGAGGTATTTGTTAAAAGTGATGTTTTTGGGCTGAATTGAGAAATAAGGCGAATGCTATGTTAGACCTTGGGCTAGCTCTTCAGGGAAAGGTCAGAATCAATAAACAAGCAAGAATTCGGCTTTCCAGCCCGTGGGGAACAGGAATATGTGTTTCTTTTTCATTTCTGTTTGTCAAAAGTGATGTTTTTGGGCTGAATTGAGAAATAAGGCGAATGCTGTGATAGACCTTGGGCTAGCTCTTCAGGGAAAGGTCGGAATCAAAAATCAAGCGAGAATTTGGCTTTCCAGCCTGTGGGGAACAGGAATATGTGTTTCATTTTCATTTCTGAGGTGTTTGTCAAAAGTCAAGTTTTTTGGCTGTATTGAGTCCTAAGGCGAATGCTGTGTTAGACTTTGGGCTAGCTCTTCAGGGTAGGCTCGGAATCGAAATTCAAGCGAGAATTCGGCTTTCCAGCACGTGGGGAACAGGAATATGTGTTTCTTTTTCATTTCTGAGGTGTTTGTCAAAACTGATGTTTTTTGGCTAATTGAGTCCTAAGGCGAATGCTGTGTTAGACCTTGGGCTAGCTCTTCAGGGAAGGCTCGGAATCGAAAATCAAGCGACAATTCGGCTTTCCAACACGTGGGGAACAGGAATATGTGTTTCTTTTTCATTTCTGATGTTTTTGTCAAAAGTGATGTTTTTTGGCTGAATTGAGAACTAAGGCGAATGCTGTGTTATACCTTGGGCTAGCTCTTCAGGGAAGGCTCGGAATCGAAAATCAAGTGAGAATTCGGCTTTCCAGCACGTGGGGAACAGGAATATGTGTTTCTTTTTCATTTCTGAGGTGTTTGTCAAAAGTGATGTTTTTGGGCTGAATTGAGAAATAAGGCGAATTCTGTGTTAGACATTGGGCTAGCTCTTCAGGGAAAGGTCGGAATCAAAAATCAAGTGAGAATTCGGCTTTCCAGCCTGTGGGGAACAGGAATATGTGTTTCTTTTTCATTTCTGAGGTGTTTGTCAAAAGTGATGTTTTTGGGCTAAATTGAGAAATAAGGCGAAGTGTGTTAGACCTTGGGCTAGCTCTTCAGGGAAAGGTCGGAATCGAAAATCAAGCGAGAATTCGGCTTTCCAGCACGTGGGGAACAGGAATATGTGTTTCATTTTCATTTCTGAGGTGTTTGTCAAAAGTGATGCTTTTTGGCTGAATTGAGAACTAAGGCGAATGCTGTGTTAGACTTTGGGCTAGCTCTTCAGGGTAGGCTCGGAATCGAAAATCAAGCGAGAATTCGGCTTTCCAGCACGTGGGGAAGAGGAATATGTGTTTCATTTTCATTTCTGAGGTGTTTGTCAAAAGTGATGCTTTTTGGCTGAATTGAGAACTGAGGCGAATGCTGTGTTAGCCTTCGGGCTAGTTCTTCAGGGTAGGCTCGGAATCAAAAATCAAGTGAGAATTCGGCTTTGCAGCCCGTGGGGAACAGGAATATGTGTTTCATTTTCATTTCTGAGGTGTTTGTCAAAAGTGATGCTTTTTGGCTGAATTGAGAACTAAGGCGAATGCTGTGTTAGACTTTGGGATAGCTCTTCAGGGTAGGTTCGGAATCGAAAATCAAGCGAGAATTCGGCTTTCCAGCACGTGGGGAACAGGAATATGTGTTTCATTTTCATTTCTGAGGTGTTTGTCAAACCTGATGTTTTTGGACTGAATTGAATCCTAAGGCGAATGCTGTGTTAGACTTTGGGCTAGCTCTTCTGGGTAGGCTCGGAATCAAAAATCAAGCGAGAATTCAGCTTTCCAGACTGTGGGGGAACAGGAATATGTGTTTCATTTTCATTTCTGAGGTGTTTGTCAAAAGTGATGTTTTTTGGCTGAATTGAGAAATAAGGCGAATGCTGTGTTGGACCTTGGGCTAGCTCTTCAGGGAAAGGTTGGAATCAAAAATCAAGCGAGAATTCGGCTTTCTAGCCTGTGGGGAACAGGAATATGTGTTTCTTTTTCATTTCTGAGGTGTTTGTCAAAAGTGATGTTTTTGGACTGAATTGAATCCTAAGGCGAATGCTGTGTTAGACTTTCGGCTAGCTCTTCAGGGTAGGCTCGGAATCGAAAATCAAGCGAGAATTCGGCTTTCCAACACGTGGGGAACAGGAATATGTGTTTCTTTTTCATTTCTGAGGTGTTTGTCAAAAGTGATGTTTTTGGGCTGAATTGAATCCTAAGGCGAAGGCAGTGTTAGACTTTGGGCTAGCTCTTCAGGGTAGGCTCGGAATCGAAAATCAAGCGAGAATTCGGCTTTCCAGCACGTGGGGAACAGGAATATGTGTTTCTTTTTCATTTCTGAGGTGTTTGTCAAAAGTGATGTTTTTGGGCTGAATTGAATCCTAAGGCGAAGGCAGTGTTATACCTTGGGCTAGCTCTTCAGGGAAGGCTCGGAATCGAAAATCAAGTGAGAATTCGGCTTTCCAGCACGTGGGGAACAGGAATATGTGTTTCTTTTTCATTTCTGAGGTGTTTGTCAAAAGTGATGTTTTTGGGCTGAATTGAGAAATAAGGCGAATTCTGTGTTAGACATTGGGCTAGCTCTTCAGGGAAAGGTCGGAATCAAAAATCAAGTGAGAATTCGGCTTTCCAGCCTGTGGGGAACAGGAATATGTGTTTCTTTTTCATTTCTGAGGTGTTTGTCAAAAGTGATGTTTTTGGGCTAAATTGAGAAATAAGGCGAAGTGTGTTAGACCTTGGGCTAGCTCTTCAGGGAAAGGTCGGAATCGAAAATCAAGCGAGAATTCGGCTTTCCAGCACGTGGGGAACAGGAATATGTGTTTCATTTTCATTTCTGAGGTGTTTGTCAAAAGTGATGCTTTTTGGCTGAATTGAGAACTAAGGCGAATGCTGTGTTAGACTTTGGGCTAGCTCTTCAGGGTAGGCTCGGAATCGAAAATCAAGCGAGAATTCGGCTTTCCAGCACGTGGGGAAGAGGAATATGTGTTTCATTTTCATTTCTGAGGTGTTTGTCAAAAGTGATGCTTTTTGGCTGAATTGAGAACTGAGGCGAATGCTGTGTTAGCCTTCGGGCTAGTTCTTCAGGGTAGGCTCGGAATCAAAAATCAAGTGAGAATTCGGCTTTGCAGCCCGTGGGGAACAGGAATATGTGTTTCATTTTCATTTCTGAGGTGTTTGTCAAAAGTGATGCTTTTTGGCTGAATTGAGAACTAAGGCGAATGCTGTGTTAGACTTTGGGATAGCTCTTCAGGGTAGGTTCGGAATCGAAAATCAAGCGAGAATTCGGCTTTCCAGCACGTGGGGAACAGGAATATGTGTTTCATTTTCATTTCTGAGGTGTTTGTCAAACCTGATGTTTTTGGACTGAATTGAATCCTAAGGCGAATGCTGTGTTAGACTTTGGGCTAGCTCTTCTGGGTAGGCTCGGAATCAAAAATCAAGCGAGAATTCAGCTTTCCAGACTGTGGGGAACAGGAATATGTGTTTCATTTTCATTTCTGAGGTGTTTGTCAAAAGTGATGTTTTTTGGCTGAATTGAGAAATAAGGCGAATGCTGTGTTGGACCTTGGGCTAGCTCTTCAGGGAAAGGTTGGAATCAAAAATCAAGCGAGAATTCGGCTTTCTAGCCTGTGGGGAACAGGAATATGTGTTTCTTTTTCATTTCTGAGGTGTTTGTCAAAAGTGATGTTTTTGGACTGAATTGAATCCTAAGGCGAATGCTGTGTTAGACTTTCGGCTAGCTCTTCAGGGTAGGCTCGGAATCGAAAATCAAGCGAGAATTCGGCTTTCCAACACGTGGGGAACAGGAATATGTGTTTCTTTTTCATTTCTGAGGTGTTTGTCAAAAGTGATGTTTTTGGGCTGAATTGAATCCTAAGGCGAAGGCAGTGTTAGACTTTGGGCTAGCTCTTCAGGGTAGGCTCGGAATCGAAAATCAAGCGAGAATTCGGCTTTCCAGCACGTGGGGAACAGGAATATGTGTTTCTTTTTCATTTCTGAGGTGTTTGTCAAAAGTGATGTTTTTGGGCTGAATTGAATCCTAAGGCGAAGGCAGTGTTATACCTTGGGCTAGCTCTTCAGGGAAGGCTCGGAATCGAAAATCAAGTGAGAATTCGGCTTTCCAGCACGTGGGGAACAGGAATATGTGTTTCTTTTTCATTTCTGAGGTGTTTGTCAAAAGTGATGTTTTTGGGCTGAATTGAGAAATAAGGCGAATTCTGTGTTAGACATTGGGCTAGCTCTTCAGGGAAAGGTCGGAATCAAAAATCAAGTGAGAATTCGGCTTTCCAGCCTGTGGGGAACAGGAATATGTGTTTCTTTTTCATTTCTGAGGTGTTTGTCAAAAGTGATGTTTTTGGGCTAAATTGAGAAATAAGGCGAAGTGTGTTAGACCTTGGGCTAGCTCTTCAGGGAAAGGTCGGAATCGAAAATCAAGCGAGAATTCGGCTTTCCAGCACGTGGGGAACAGGAATATGTGTTTCATTTTCATTTCTGAGGTGTTTGTCAAAAGTGATGCTTTTTGGCTGAATTGAGAACTAAGGCGAATGCTGTGTTAGACTTTGGGCTAGCTCTTCAGGGTAGGCTCGGAATCGAAAATCAAGCGAGAATTCGGCTTTCCAGCACGTGGGGAAGAGGATTATGTGTTTCATTTTCATTTCTGAGGTGTTTGTCAAAAGTGATGCTTTTTGGCTGAATTGAGAACTGAGGCGAATGCTGTGTTAGCCTTCGGGCTAGTTCTTCAGGGTAGGCTCGGAATCAAAAATCAAGTGAGAATTCGGCTTTGCAGCCCGTGGGGAACAGGAATATGTGTTTCATTTTCATTTCTGAGGTGTTTGTCAAAGGTGATGCTTTTTGGCTGAATTGAGAACTAAGGCGAATGCTGTGTTAGACTTTGGGATAGCTCTTCAGGGTAGGTTCGGAATCGAAAATCAAGCGAGAATTCGGCTTTCCAGCACGTGGGGAACAGGAATATGTGTTTCATTTTCATTTCTGAGGTGTTTGTCAAACCTGATGTTTTTGGACTGAATTGAATCCTAAGGCGAATGCTGTGTTAGACTTTGGGCTAGCTCTTCTGGGTAGGCTCGGAATCAAAAATCAAGCGAGAATTCAGCTTTCCAGACTGTGGGGAACAGGAATATGTGTTTCATTTTCATTTCTGAGGTGTTTGTCAAAAGTGATGTTTTTTGGCTGAATTGAGAAATAAGGCGAATGCTGTGTTGGACCTTGGGCTAGCTCTTCAGGGAAAGGTTGGAATCAAAAATCAAGCGAGAATTCGGCTTTCTAGCCTGTGGGGAACAGGAATATGTGTTTCTTTTTCATTTCTGAGGTGTTTGTCAAAAGTGATGTTTTTGGACTGAATTGAATCCTAAGGCGAATGCTGTGTTAGACTTTCGGCTAGCTCTTCAGGGTAGGCTCGGAATCGAAAATCAAGCGAGAATTCGGCTTTCCAACACGTGGGGAACAGGAATATGTGTTTCTTTTTCATTTCTGAGGTGTTTGTCAAAAGTGATGTTTTTGGGCTGAATTGAATCCTAAGGCGAAGGCAGTGTTAGACTTTGGGCTAGCTCTTCAGGGTAGGCTCGGAATCGAAAATCAAGCGAGAATTCGGCTTTCCAGCACGTGGGGAACAGGAATATGTGTTTCTTTTTCATTTCTGAGGTGTTTGTCAAAAGTGATGTTTTTGGGCTGAATTGAATCCTAAGGCGAAGGCAGTGTTATACCTTGGGCTAGCTCTTCAGGGAAGGCTCGGAATCGAAAATCAAGTGAGAATTCGGCTTTCCAGCACGTGGGGAACAGGAATATGTGTTTCTTTTTCATTTCTGAGGTGTTTGTCAAAAGTGATGTTTTTGGGCTGAATTGAGAAATAAGGCGAATTCTGTGTTAGACATTGGGCTAGCTCTTCAGGGAAAGGTCGGAATCAAAAATCAAGTGAGAATTCGGCTTTCCAGCCTGTGGGGAACAGGAATATGTGTTTCTTTTTCATTTCTGAGGTGTTTGTCAAAAGTGATGTTTTTGGGCTAAATTGAGAAATAAGGCGAAGTGTGTTAGACCTTGGGCTAGCTCTTCAGGGAAAGGTCGGAATCGAAAATCAAGCGAGAATTCGGCTTTCCAGCATGTGGGGAACAGGAATATGTGTTTCATTTTCATTTCTGAGGTGTTTGTCAAAAGTGATGCTTTTTGGCTGAATTGAGAACTAAGGCGAATGCTGTGTTAGACTTTGGGCTAGCTCTTCAGGGTAGGCTCGGAATCGAAAATCAAGCGAGAATTCGGCTTTCCAGCACGTGGGGAAGAGGAATATGTGTTTCATTTTCATTTCTGAGGTGTTTGTCAAAAGTGATGCTTTTTGGCTGAATTGAGAACTGAGGCGAATGCTGTGTTAGCCTTCGGGCTAGTTCTTCAGGGTAGGCTCGGAATCGAAAATCAAGCGAGAATTCAGCTTTCCAGCCTGTGGGGAACAGGAATATGTGTTTCATTTTCATTTCTGAGGTGTTTGTCAAAAGTGATGTTTTTGGGCTGAATTGAGAAATAAGGCGAATGCTGTGTTAGACCTTGGGCTAGCTCTTCAGGGAAAGGTCGGAATCAAAAATCAAGTGAGAATTCGGCTTTGCAGCCCGTGGGGAACAGGAATATGTGTTTCATTTTCATTTCTGAGGTGTTTGTCAAAAGTGATGCTTTTTGGCTGAATTGAGAACTAAGGCGAATGCTGTGTTAGACTTTGGGATAGCTCTTCAGGGTAGGTTCGGAATCGAAAATCAAGCGAGAATTCGGCTTTCCAGCACGTGGGGAACAGGAATATGTGTTTCATTTTCATTTCTGAGGTGTTTGTCAAACCTGATGTTTTTGGACTGAATTGAATCCTAAGGCGAATGCTGTGTTAGACTTTGGGCTAGCTCTTCTGGGTAGGCTCGGAATCGAAAATCAAGCGAGAATTCAGCTTTCCAGACTGTGGGGAACAGGAATATGTGTTTCATTTTCATTTCTGAGGTGTTTGTCAAAAGTGATGTTTTTTGGCTGAATTGAGAAATAAGGCGAATGCTGTGTTGGACCTTGGGCTAGCTCTTCAGGGAAAGGTTGGAATCAAAAATCAAGCGAGAATTCGGCTTTCTAGCCTGTGGGGAACAGGAATATGTGTTTCATTTTCATTTCTGAGGTGTTTGTCAAAAGTCATGTTTTTTGGCTGTATTGAGTCCTAAGGCGAATGCTGTGTTAGACTTTGGGCTAGCTCTTCAGGGTGGGCTCGGAATCGAAAATCAAGCGAGAATTCGGCTTTCCAACACGTGGGGAACAGGAATATGTGTTTCATTTTCATTTCTGAGGTGTTTGTCAAAAGTGATGTTTTTGGACTGAATTGAATCCTAAGGCGAATGCTGTGTTAGACTTTCGGCTAGCTCTTCAGGGTAGGCTCGGAATCAAAAATCAAGCGAGAATTCGGCTTTCCAACACGTGGGGAACAGGAATATGTGTTTCTTTTTCATTTCTGAGGTGTTTGTCAAAAGTGATGTTTTTGGGCTGAATTGAATCCTAAGGCGAAGGCAGTGTTAGACTTTGGGCTAGCTCTTCAGGGTAGGCTCGGAATCGAAAATCAAGCGAGAATTCGGCTTTCCAACATGTGGGGAACAGGAATATGTGTTTCTTTTTCATTTCTGAGGTGTTTGTCAAAAGTGATGTTTTTGGACTGAATTGAATCCTGAGGCGAATGCCGTGTTAGACATTGGGCTAGCTCTTCAGGGAAAGGTCGGAATCAAAAATCAAGTGAGAATTCGGCTTTCCAGCCTGTGGGGAACAGGAATATGTGTTTCTTTTTCATTTCTGAGGTGTTTGTCAAAAGTGATGTTTTTGGGCTGAATTGAGAAATAAGGTGAATGCTGTGTTAGACCTTGGGCTAGCTCTTCAGGGAAAGGTCGGAATCAAAAATCAAGTGAGAATTCGGCTTTCCAGCCTGTGGGGAACAGGAATATGTGTTTCTTTTTCATTTCTGAGGTGTTTGTCAAAAGTGATGTTTTTGGGCTAAATTGAGAAATAAGGCGAAGTGTGTTAGACCTTGGGCTAGCTCTTCAGGGAAAGGTCGGAATCGAAAATCAAGCGAGAATTCGGCTTTCCAGCATGTGGGGAACAGGAATATGTGTTTCATTTTCATTTCTGAGGTTTTTGTCAAAAGTGATGCTTTTTGGCTGAATTGAGAACTAAGGCGAATGCTGTGTTAGACTTTGGGCTAGCTCTTCAGGGTAGGCTCGGAATCGAAAATCAAGCGAGAATTCGGCTTTCCAGCACGTGGGGAAGAGGAATATGTGTTTCATTTTCATTTCTGAGGTGTTTGTCAAAAGTGATGCTTTTTG
Source organism: Diadophis punctatus similis (assembly GCA_023053685.1). NCBI lineage: Eukaryota > Metazoa > Chordata > Lepidosauria > Squamata > Dipsadidae > Diadophis > Diadophis punctatus. The sequence continues at coordinate 26,008 of JALIGW010000415.1, forward strand.
GCTGAATTGAGAACTGAGGCGAATGCTGTGTTAGCCTTCGGGCTAGTTCTTCAGGGTAGGCTCGGAATCGAAAAACAAGCGAGAATTCAGCTTTCCAGCCTGTGGGGAACAGGAATATGTGTTTCATTTTCATTTCTGAGGTGTTTGTCAAAAGTGATGTTTTTGGGCTGAATTGAGAAATAAGGCGAATGCTGTGTTAGACCTTGGGCTAGCTCTTCAGGGAAAGGTCGGAATCAAAAATCAAGTGAGAATTCGGCTTTGCAGCCCGTGGGGAACAGGAATATGTGTTTCATTTTCATTTCTGAGGTGTTTGTCAAAAGTGATGCTTTTTGGCTGAATTGAGAACTAAGGCGAATGCTGTGTTAGACTTTGGGATAGCTCTTCAGGGTAGGTTCGGAATCGAAAATCAAGCGAGAATTCGGCTTTCCAGCACGTGGGGAACAGGAATATGTGTTTCATTTTCATTTCTGAGGTGTTTGTCAAACCTGATGTTTTTGGACTGAATTGAATCCTAAGGCGAATGCTGTGTTAGACTTTGGGCTAGCTCTTCTGGGTAGGCTCGGAATCGAAAATCAAGCGAGAATTCAGCTTTCCAGACTGTGGGGAACAGGAATATGTGTTTCATTTTCATTTCTGAGGTGTTTGTCAAAAGTGATGTTTTTTGGCTGAATTGAGAAATAAGGCGAATGCTGTGTTGGACCTTGGGCTAGCTCTTCAGGGAAAGGTTGGAATCAAAAATCAAGCGAGAATTCGGCTTTCTAGCCTGTGGGGAACAGGAATATGTGTTTCATTTTCATTTCTGAGGTGTTTGTCAAAAGTCATGTTTTTTGGCTGTATTGAGTCCTAAGGCGAATGCTGTGTTAGACTTTGGGCTAGCTCTTCAGGGTAGGCTCGGAATCGAAAATCAAGCGAGAATTCGGCTTTCCAACACGTGGGGAACAGGAATATGTGTTTCATTTTCATTTCTGAGGTGTTTGTCAAAAGTGATGCTTTTTGGCTGAATTGAGAACTAAGGCGAATGCTGTGTTAGACTTTGGGCTAGCTCTTCAGGGTAGGCTCGGAATCGAAAATCAAGCGAGAATTTGCTTTCCAGCACGTGGGGAAGAGGAATATGTGTTTCATTTTCATTTCTGAGGTGTTTGTCAAAAGTGATGCTTTTTGGCTGAATTGAGAACTGAGGCGAATGCTGTGTTAGCCTTCGGGCTAGTTCTTCAGGGTAGGCTCGGAATCGAAAATCAAGCGAGAATTCAGCTTTCCAGCCTGTGGGGAACAGGAATATGTGTTTCATTTTCATTTCTGAGGTGTTTGTCAAAAGTGATGTTTTTGGCTGAATTGAGAAATAAGGCGAATGCTGTGTTAGACCTTGGGCTAGCTCTTCAGGGAAAGGTCGGAATCAAAAATCAAGTGAGAATTCGGCTTTGCAGCCCGTGGGGAACAGGAATATGTGTTTCATTTTCATTTCTGAGGTGTTTGTCAAAAGTGATGCTTTTTGGCTGAATTGAGAACTAAGGCGAATGCTGTGTTAGACTTTGGGATAGCTCTTCAGGGTAGGTTCGGAATCGAAAATCAAGCGAGAATTCGGCTTTCCAGCACGTGGGGAACAGGAATATGTGTTTCATTTTCATTTCTGAGGTGTTTGTCAAACCTGATGTTTTTGTACTGAATTGAATCCTAAGGCGAATGCTGTGTTAGACTTTGGGCTAGCTCTTCTGGGTAGGCTCGGAATCGAAAATCAAGCGAGAATTCAGCTTTCCAGACTGTGGGGAACAGGAATATGTGTTTCATTTTCATTTCTGAGGTGTTTGTCAAAAGTGATGTTTTTTGGCTGAATTGAGAAATAAGGCGAATGCTGTGTTGGACCTTGGGCTAGCTCTTCAGGGAAAGGTTGGAATCAAAAATCAAGCGAGAATTCGGCTTTCTAGCCTGTGGGGAACAGGAATATGTGTTTCATTTTCATTTCTGAGGTGTTTGTCAAAAGTCATGTTTTTTGGCTGTATTGAGTCCTAAGGCGAATGCTGTGTTAGACTTTGGGCTAGCTCTTCAGGGTAGGCTCGGAATCAAAATTCAAGCGAGAATTCGGCTTCCCAGCCTGTGGGGAACAGGAATATGTGTTTCTTTTTCATTTCTGAGGTTTTTGTCAAAAGTGATGTTTTTGGGCTGAATTGAATCCTAAGGCGAATGCTGTGTTAGACTTTGGGCTAGCTCTTCAGGGGTAGGCTCGGAATCGAAAATCAAGGGAGAATTCGGCTTTCCAACACGTGGGGAACAGGAATATGTGTTTCTCTTTCATTTCTGAGGTGTTTGTCAAAAGTGATGTTTTTGGACTGAATTGAATCCTAAGGCGAATGCTGTGTTAGACTTTCGGCTAGCTCTTCAGGGTAGGCTCGGAATCGAAAATCAAGCGAGAATTCGGATTTCCAACACGTGGGGAACAGGAATATGTGTTTCATTTTCATTTCTGAGGTATTTGTTAAAAGTGATGTTTTTGGGCTGAATTGAGAAATAAGGCGAATGCTATGTTAGACCTTGGGCTAGCTCTTCAGGGAAAGGTCAGAATCAATAAACAAGCAAGAATTCGGCTTTCCAGCCCGTGGGGAACAGGAATATGTGTTTCTTTTTCATTTCTGTTTGTCAAAAGTGATGTTTTTGGGGCTGAATTGAGAAATAAGGCGAATGCTGTGATAGACCTTGGGCTAGCTCTTCAGGGAAAGGTCGGAATCAAAAATCAAGCGAGAATTTGGCTTTCCAGCCTGTGGGGAACAGGATATGTGTTTCATTTTCATTTCTGAGGTGTTTGTCAAAAGTCAAGTTTTTTGGCTGTATTGAGTCCTAAGGCGAATGCTGTGTTAGACTTTGGGCTAGCTCTTCAGGGTAGGCTCGGAATCGAAATTCAAGCGAGAATTCGGCTTTCCAGCACGTGGGGAACAGGAATATGTGTTTCTTTTTCATTTCTGAGGTGTTTGTCAAAACTGATGTTTTTTGGCTAATTGAGTCCTAAGGCGAATGCTGTGTTAGACCTTGGGCTAGCTCTTCAGGGAAGGCTCGGAATCGAAAATCAAGCGACAATTCGGCTTTCCAACACGTGGGGAACAGGAATATGTGTTTCTTTTTCATTTCTGATGTTTTTGTCAAAAGTGATGTTTTTTGGCTGAATTGAGAACTAAGGCGAATGCTGTGTTATACCTTGGGCTAGCTCTTCAGGGAAGGCTCGGAATCGAAAATCAAGTGAGAATTCGGCTTTCCAGCACGTGGGGAACAGGAATATGTGTTTCTTTTTCATTTCTGAGGTGTTTGTCAAAAGTGATGTTTTTGGGCTGAATTGAGAAATAAGGCGAATTCTGTGTTAGACATTGGGCTAGCTCTTCAGGGAAAGGTCGGAATCAAAAATCAAGTGAGAATTCGGCTTTCCAGCCTGTGGGGAACAGGAATATGTGTTTCTTTTTCATTTCTGAGGTGTTTGTCAAAAGTGATGTTTTTGGGCTAAATTGAGAAATAAGGCGAAGTGGTGTTAGACCTTGGGCTAGCTCTTCAGGGAAAGGTCGGAATCGAAAATCAAGCGAGAATTCGGCTTTCCAGCACGTGGGGAACAGGAATATGTGTTTCATTTTCATTTCTGAGGTGTTTGTCAAAAGTGATGCTTTTTGGCTGAATTGAGAACTAAGGCGAATGCTGTGTTAGACTTTGGGCTAGCTCTTCAGGGTAGGCTCGGAATCGAAAATCAAGCGAGAATTCGGCTTTCCAGCACGTGGGGAAGAGGAATATGTGTTTCATTTTCATTTCTGAGGTGTTTGTCAAAAGTGATGCTTTTTGGCTGAATTGAGAACTGAGGCGAATGCTGTGTTAGCCTTCGGGCTAGTTCTTCAGGGTAGGCTCGGAATCAAAAATCAAGTGAGAATTCGGCTTTGCAGCCCGTGGGGAACAGGAATATGTGTTTCATTTTCATTTCTGAGGTGTTTGTCAAAAGTGATGCTTTTTGGCTGAATTGAGAACTAAGGCGAATGCTGTGTTAGACTTTGGGATAGCTCTTCAGGGTAGGTTCGGAATCGAAAATCAAGCGAGAATTCGGCTTTCCAGCACGTGGGGAACAGGAATATGTGTTTCATTTTCATTTCTGAGGTGTTTGTCAAACCTGATGTTTTTGGACTGAATTGAATCCTAAGGCGAATGCTGTGTTAGACTTTGGGCTAGCTCTTCTGGGTAGGCTCGGAATCAAAAATCAAGCGAGAATTCAGCTTTCCAGACTGTGGGGAACAGGAATATGTGTTTCATTTTCATTTCTGAGGTGTTTGTCAAAAGTGATGTTTTTTGGCTGAATTGAGAAATAAGGCGAATGCTGTGTTGGACCTTGGGCTAGCTCTTCAGGGAAAGGTTGGAATCAAAAATCAAGCGAGAATTCGGCTTTCTAGCCTGTGGGGAACAGGAATATGTGTTTCTTTTTCATTTCTGAGGTGTTTGTCAAAAGTGATGTTTTTGGCTGAATTGAATCCTAAGGCGAAGGCAGTGTTAGACTTTGGGCTAGCTCTTCAGGGTAGGCTCGGAATCGAAAATCAAGCGAGGAATTCGGCTTTCCAGCACGTGGGGAACAGGAATATGTGTTTCTTTTTCATTTCTGAGGTGTTTGTCAAAAGTGATGTTTTTGGGCTGAATTGAATCCTAAGGCGAAGGCAGTGTTTATACCTTGGGCTAGCTCTTCAGGGAAGGCTCGGAATCGAAAATCAAGTGAGAATTCGGCTTTCCAGCACGTGGGGAACAGGAATATGTGTTTCTTTTTCATTTCTGAGGTGTTTGTCAAAAGTGATGTTTTTGGGCTGAATTGAGAAATAAGGCGAATTCTGTGTTAGACATTGGGCTAGCTCTTCAGGGAAAGGTCGGAATCAAAAATCAAGTGAGAATTCGGCTTTCCAGCCTGTGGGGAACAGGAATATGTGTTTCTTTTTCATTTCTGAGGTGTTTGTCAAAAGTGATGTTTTTGGGCTAAATTGAGAAATAAGGCGAAGTGTGTTAGACCTTGGGCTAGCTCTTCAGGGAAAGGTCGGAATCGAAAATCAAGCGAGAATTCGGCTTTCCAGCACGTGGGGAACAGGAATATGTGTTTCATTTTCATTTCTGAGGTGTTTGTCAAAAGTGATGCTTTTTGGCTGAATTGAGAACTAAGGCGAATGCTGTGTTAGACTTTGGGCTAGCTCTTCAGGGTAGGCTCGGAATCGAAAATCAAGCGAGAATTCGGCTTTCCAGCACGTGGGGAAGAGGAATATGTGTTTCATTTTCATTTCTGAGGTGTTTGTCAAAAGTGATGCTTTTTGGCTGAATTGAGAACTGAGGCGAATGCTGTGTTAGCCTTCGGGCTAGTTCTTCAGGGTAGGCTCGGAATCGAAAATCAAGTGAGAATTCGGCTTTGCAGCCCGTGGGGAACAGGAATATGTGTTTCATTTCATTTCTGAGGTGTTTGTCAAAAGTGATGCTTTTTGGCTGAATTGAGAACTAAGGCGAATGCTGTGTTAGACTTTGGGATAGCTCTTCAGGGTAGGTTCGGAATCGAAAATCAAGCGAGAATTCGGCTTTCCAGCACGTGGGGAACAGGAATATGTGTTTCATTTTCATTTCTGAGGTGTTTGTCAAACCTGATGTTTTTGGACTGAATTGAATCCTAAGGCGAATGCTGTGTTAGACTTTGGGCTAGCTCTTCTGGGTAGGCTCGGAATCAAAAATCAAGCGAGAATTCAGCTTTCCAGACTGTGGGGAACAGGAATATGTGTTTCATTTTCATTTCTGAGGTGTTTGTCAAAAGTGATGTTTTTTGGCTGAATTGAGAAATAAGGCGAATGCTGTGTTGGACCTTGGGCTAGCTCTTCAGGGAAAGGTTGGAATCAAAAAATCAAGCGAGAATTCGGCTTTCTAGCCTGTGGGGAACAGGAATATGTGTTTCTTTTTCATTTCTGAGGTGTTTGTCAAAAGTGATGTTTTTGGACTGAATTGAATCCTAAGGCGAATGCTGTGTTAGACTTTCGGCTAGCTCTTCAGGGTAGGCTCGGAATCGAAAATCAAGCGAGAATTCGGCTTTCCAACACGTGGGGGAACAGGAATATGTGTTTCTTTTTCATTTCTGAGGTGTTTGTCAAAAGTGATGTTTTTGGGCTGAATTGAATCCTAAGGCGAAGGCAGTGTTAGACTTTGGGCTAGCTCTTCAGGGTAGGCTCGGAATCGAAAATCAAGCGAGAATTCGGCTTTCCAGCACGTGGGGAACAGGAATATGTGTTTCTTTTTCATTTCTGAGGTGTTTGTCAAAAGTGATGTTTTTGGGCTGAATTGAATCCTAAGGCGAAGGCAGTGTTATACCTTGGGCTAGCTCTTCAGGGAAGGCTCGGAATCGAAAATCAAGTGAGAATTCGGCTTTCCAGCACGTGGGGAACAGGAATATGTGTTTCTTTTTCATTTCTGAGGTGTTTGTCAAAAGTGATGTTTTGGGCTGAATTGAGAAATAAGGCGAATTCTGTGTTAGACATTGGGCTAGCTCTTCAGGGAAAGGTCGGAATCAAAAATCAAGTGAGAATTCGGCTTTCCAGCCTGTGGGGGAACAGGAATATGTGTTTCTTTTTCATTTCTGAGGTGTTTGTCAAAAGTGATGTTTTTGGGCTAAATTGAGAAATAAGGCGAAGTGTGTTAGACCTTGGGCTAGCTCTTCAGGGAAAGGTCGGAATCGAAAATCAAGCGAGAATTCGGCTTTCCAGCCTGTGGGGAACAGGAATATGTGTTTCTTTTTCATTTCTGAGGTGTTTGTCAAAAGTGATGTTTTTGGGCTGAATTGAGAAATAAGGTGAATGCTGTGTTAGACCTTGGCTAGCTCTTCAGGGAAAGGTCGGAATCAAAAATCAAGTGAGAATTCGGCTTTCCAGCCTGTGGGGAACAGGAATATGTGTTTCTTTTTCATTTCTGAGGTGTTTGTCAAAAGTGATGTTTTTGGGCTAAATTGAGAAATAAGGCGAAGTGTGTTAGACCTTGGGCTAGCTCTTCAGGGAAAGGTCGGAATCGAAAATCAAGCGAGAATTCGGCTTTCCAGCATGTGGGGAACAGGAATATGTGTTTCATTTTCATTTCTGAGGTGTTTGTCAAAAGTGATGCTTTTTGGCTGAATTGAGAACTAAGGCGAATGCTGTGTTAGACTTTGGGCTAGCTCTTCAGGGTAGGCTCGGAATCGAAAATCAAGCGAGAATTCGGCTTTCCAGCACGTGGGGAAGAGGAATATGTGTTTCATTTTCATTTCTGAGGTGTTTGTCAAAAGTGATGCTTTTTGGGCTGAATTGAGAACTGAGGCGAATGCTGTGTTAGCCTTCGGGCTAGTTCTTCAGGGTAGGCTCGGAATCGAAAATCAAGCGAGAATTCAGCTTTCCAGCCTGTGGGGGAGGGGGAGGCGGGAGGGGGAAGGATATGTGTTTCATTTTCATTTCTGAGGTGTTTGTCAAAAGTGATGTTTTTGGGCTGAATTGAGAAATAAGGCGAATGCTGTGTTAGACCTTGGGCTAGCTCTTCAGGGAAAGGTCGGAATCAAAAATCAAGTGAGAATTCGGCTTTGCAGCCCGTGGGGAACAGGAATATGTGTTTCATTTTCATTTCTGAGGTGTTTGTCAAAAGTGATGCTTTTTGGCTGAATTGAGAACTAAGGCGAATGCTGTGTTAGACTTTGGGATAGCTCTTCAGGGTAGGTTCGGAATCGAAAATCAAGCGAGAATTCGGCTTTCCAGCACGTGGGGAACAGGAATATGTGTTTCATTTTCATTTCTGAGGTGTTTGTCAAACCTGATGTTTTTGGACTGAATTGAATCCTAAGGCGAATGCTGTGTTAGACTTTGGGCTAGCTCTTCTGGGTAGGCTCGGAATCGAAAATCAAGCGAGAATTCAGCTTTCCAGACTGTGGGGAACAGGAATATGTGTTTCATTTTCATTTCTGAGGTGTTTGTCAAAAGTGATGTTTTTTGGCTGAATTGAGAAATAAGGCGAATGCTGTGTTGGACCTTGGGCTAGCTCTTCAGGGAAAGGTTGGAATCAAAAATCAAGCGAGAATTCGGCTTTCTAGCCTGTGGGGAACAGGAATATGTGTTTCATTTTCATTTCTGAGGTGTTTGTCAAAAGTCATGTTTTTTGGCTGTATTGAGTCCTAAGGCGAATGCTGTGTTAGACTTTGGGCTAGCTCTTCAGGGTAGGCTCGGAATCGAAAATCAAGCGAGAATTCGGCTTTCCAACACGTGGGGAACAGGAATATGTGTTTCATTTTCATTTCTGAGGTGTTTGTCAAAAGTGATGCTTTTTGGCTGAATTGAGAACTAAGGCGAATGCTGTGTTAGACTTTGGGCTAGCTCTTCAGGGTAGGCTCGGAATCGAAAATCAAGCGAGAATTTGGCTTTCCAGCACGTGGGGAAGAGGAATATGTGTTTCATTTTCATTTCTGAGGTGTTTGTCAAAAGTGATGCTTTTTGGCTGAATTGAGAACTGAGGCGAATGCTGTGTTAGCCTTCGGGCTAGTTCTTCAGGGTAGGCTCGGAATCGAAAATCAAGCGAGAATTCAGCTTTCCAGCCTGTGGGGAACAGGAATATGTGTTTCATTTTCATTTCTGAGGTGTTTGTCAAAAGTGATGTTTTTGGGCTGAATTGAGAAATAAGGCGAATGCTGTGTTAGACCTTGGGCTAGCTCTTCAGGGAAAGGTCGGAATCAAAAATCAAGTGAGAATTCGGCTTTGCAGCCCGTGGGGAACAGGAATATGTGTTTCATTTTCATTTCTGAGGTGTTTGTCAAAAGTGATGCTTTTTGGCTGAATTGAGAACTAAGGCGAATGCTGTGTTAGACTTTGGGATAGCTCTTCAGGGTAGGTTCGGAATCGAAAATCAAGCGAGAATTCGGCTTTCCAGCACGTGGGGAACAGGAATATGTGTTTCATTTTCATTTCTGAGGTGTTTGTCAAACCTGATGTTTTTGTACTGAATTGAATCCTAAGGCGAATGCTGTGTTAGACTTTGGGCTAGCTCTTCTGGGTAGGCTCGGAATCGAAAATCAAGCGAGAATTCAGCTTTCCAGACTGTGGGGAACAGGAATATGTGTTTCATTTTCATTTCTGAGGTGTTTGTCAAAAGTGATGTTTTTTGGCTGAATTGAGAAATAAGGCGAATGCTGTGTTGGACCTTGGGCTAGCTCTTCAGGGAAAGGTTGGAATCAAAAATCAAGCGAGAATTCGGCTTTCTAGCCTGTGGGGAACAGGAATATGTGTTTCATTTTCATTTCTGAGGTGTTTGTCAAAAGTCATGTTTTTTGGCTGTATTGAGTCCTAAGGCGAATGCTGTGTTAGACTTTGGGCTAGCTCTTCAGGGTAGGCTCGGAATCAAAATTCAAGCGAGAATTCGGCTTCCCAGCCTGTGGGGAACAGGAATATGTGTTTCTTTTTCATTTCTGAGGTTTTTGTCAAAAGTGATGTTTTTGGGCTGAATTGAATCCTAAGGCGAATGCTGTGTTAGACTTTGGGCTAGCTCTTCAGGGTAGGCTCGGAATCGAAAATCAAGGGAGAATTCGGCTTTCCAACACGTGGGGAACAGGAATATGTGTTTCTCTTTCATTTCTGAGGTGTTTGTCAAAAGTGATGTTTTTGGACTGAATTGAATCCTAAGGCGAATGCTGTGTTAGACTTTCGGCTAGCTCTTCAGGGTAGGCTCGGAATCGAAAATCAAGCGAGAATTCGGATTTCCAACACGTGGGGAACAGGAATATGTGTTCATTTTCATTTCTGAGGTATTTGTTAAAAGTGATGTTTTTGGGCTGAATTGAGAAATAAGGCGAATGCTATGTTAGACCTTGGGCTAGCTCTTCAGGGAAAGGTCAGAATCAATAAACAAGCAAGGAATTCGGCTTTCCAGCCCGTGGGGAACAGGAATATGTGTTTCTTTTTCATTTCTGTTTGTCAAAAGTGATGTTTTTGGGCTGAATTGAGAAATAAGGCGAATGCTGTGATAGACTTGGGCTAGCTCTTCAGGGAAAGGTCGGAATCAAAAATCAAGCGAGAATTTGGCTTTCCAGCCTGTGGGGAACAGGAATATGTGTTTCATTTTCATTTCTGAGGTGTTTGTCAAAAGTCAAGTTTTTTGGCTGTATTGAGTCCTAAGGCGAATGCTGTGTTAGACTTTGGGCTAGCTCTTCAGGGTAGGCTCGGAATCGAAATTCAAGCGAGAATTCGGCTTTCCAGCACGTGGGGAACAGGAATATGTGTTTCTTTTTCATTTCTGAGGTGTTTGTCAAAACTGATGTTTTTTGGCTAATTGAGTCCTAAGGCGAATGCTGTGTTAGACCTTGGGCTAGCTCTTCAGGGAAGGCTCGGAATCGAAAATCAAGCGACAATTCGGCTTTCCAACACGTGGGGAACAGGAATATGTGTTTCTTTTTCATTTCTGATGTTTTTGTCAAAAGTGATGTTTTTTGGCTGAATGAGAACTAAGGCGAATGCTGTGTTATACCTTGGGCTAGCTCTTCAGGGAAGGCTCGGAATCGAAAATCAAGTGAGAATTCGGCTTTCCAGCACGTGGGGAACAGGAATATGTGTTTCTTTTTCATTTCTGAGGTGTTTGTCAAAAGTGATGTTTTTGGGCTGAATTGAGAAATAAGGCGAATTCTGTGTTAGACATTGGGCTAGCTCTTCAGGGAAAGGTCGGAATCAAAAATCAAGTGAGAATTCGGCTTTCCAGCCTGTGGGGAACAGGAATATGTGTTTCTTTTTCATTTCTGAGGTGTTTGTCAAAAGTGATGTTTTTGGGCTAAATT
>JALIGW010000417.1:0-36289 GCA_023053685.1 Diadophis punctatus similis
AGAATTCGGCTTTCCAGCACGTGGGGAACAGGAATATGTGTTTCTTTTTCATTTCTGAGGTGTTTGTCAAAAGTCATGTTTTTTGGCTGTATTGAGTCCTAAGGCGAATGCTGTGTTAGACTTTGAGCTAGCTCTTCAGGGAAAGGTCGGAATCAAAAATCAAGCGAGAATTCGGCTTTCCAGCCTGTGGGGAACAGGAATATGTGTTTCATTTTCATTTCTGAGGTGTTTGTCAAAAGTCATGTTTTTTGGCTGTATTGAGTCCTAAGGCGAATGCTGTGTTAGACTTTGGGCTAGCTCTTCAGGGTAGGCTCGGAATCGAAAATCAAGCGAGAATTCGGCTTTCCAGCACGTGGGGAACAGGAATATGTGTTTCTTTTTCATTTCTGAGGTGTTTGTCAAAAGTGATGTTTTTGGGCTGAATTGAGAACTAAGGCGAATTCCGTGTTAGACATTGGGCTTTCTCTTCAGGGAAAACTCGGAATCAAAAATCAAGCGAGAATTCGGCTTTCCAGCCCGTGGGGAACAGGAATATGTGTTTCTTTTTCATTTCTGAGGTGTTTGTCAAAAGTCATGTTTTTGGGCTGTATTGAGTCCTAAGGCGAATGCTGTGTTAGACTTTGGGCTAGCTCTTCAGGGTAGGCTCGGAATCAAAATTCAAGCGAGAATTCGGCATTCCAGCACGTGGGGAACAGGAATATGTGTTTCTTTTTCATTTCTGAGGTGTTTGTCAAAAGTGATGTTTTTGGACTGAATTGAATCCTAAGGCGAATGCTGTGTTAGACTTTCGGCTAGCTCTTCAGGGTAGGCTCGGAATCGAAAATCAAGCGAGAATTTGGCTTTCCAGCACGTGGGGAACAGGAATATGTCTTTCTCTTTCATTTCTGAGGTGTTTGTCAAAAGTGATGTTTTTGGGCTGAATTGAATCCTAAGGCGAATGCTGTGTTAGACTTTGGGCTAGCTCTTCAGGGAAAGGTCGGAATCAAAAATCAAGCGAGAATTCGGCTTTCCAGCCTGTGGGGAACAGGAATATGTGTTTCTTTTTCATTTCTGAGGTGTTTGTCAAAAGTCATGTTTTTTGGCTGTATTGAGTCCTAAGGCGAATGCTGTGTTAGACTTTGAGCTAGCTCTTCAGGGAAAGGTCGGAATCGAAAATCAAGCGAGAATTCGGCTTTCCAGCCTGTGGGGAACAGGAATATGTGTTTCTTTTTCATTTCTGAGGTGTTTGTCAAAAGTGATGTTTTTGGGCTGAATTGAGAAATAAGGCGAATGCTGTGTTAGACCTTGGGCTAGCTCTTCAGGGTAGGCTCGGAATCAAAATTCAAGCGAGAATTCGGCTTTCCAGCCCGTGGGGAACAGGAATATGTGTTTCTTTTTCATTTCTGAGGTGTTTGTCAAAAGTCATGTTTTTGGCTGTATTGAGTCCTAAGGCGAATGCTGTGTTAGACTTTGAGCTAGCTCTTCAGGGAAAGGTCGGAATCGAAAATCAAGCGAGAATTCGGCTTTCCAGCACGTGGGGAACAGGAATATGTGTTTCTTTTTCATTTCTGAGGTGTTTGTCAAAAGTCATGTTTTTTGGCTGTATTGAGTCCTAAGGCGAATGCTGTGTTAGACTTTGAGCTAGCTCTTCAGGGAAAGGTCGGAATCAAAAATCAAGCGAGAATTCGGCTTTCCAGCCTGTGGGGAACAGGAATATGTGTTTCATTTTCATTTCTGAGGTGTTTGTCAAAAGTCATGTTTTTTGGCTGTATTGAGTCCTAAGGCGAATGCTGTGTTAGACTTTGGGCTAGCTCTTCAGGGTAGGCTCGGAATCGAAAATCAAGCGAGAATTCGGCTTTCCAGCACGTGGGGAACAGGAATATGTGTTTCTTTTTCATTTCTGAGGTGTTTGTCAAAAGTGATGTTTTTGGGCTGAATTGAGAACTAAGGCGAATTCCGTGTTAGACATTGGGCTTTCTCTTCAGGGAAAACTCGGAATCAAAAATCAAGCGAGAATTCGGCTTTCCAGCCTGTGGGGAACAGGAATATGTGTTTCATTTTCATTTCTGAGGTGTTTTGTCAAAAGTCATGTTTTTTGGCTGTATTGAGTCCTAAGGCGAATGCTGTGTTAGACTTTGGGCTAGCTCTTCAGGGTAGGCTCGGAATCAAAATTCAAGCGAGAATTCGGCATTCCAGCACGTGGGGAACAGGAATATGTGTTTCTTTTTCATTTCTGAGGTGTTTGTCAAAAGTGATGTTTTTGGACTGAATTGAATCCTAAGGCGAATGCTGTGTTAGACTTTCGGCTAGCTCTTCAGGGTAGGCTCGGAATCGAAAATCAAGCGAGAATTTGGCTTTCCAGCCCGTGGGGAACAGGAATATGTGTTTCTTTTTCATTTCTGAGGTGTTTGTCAAAAGTGATGTTTTTGGGCTGAATTGAGAAATAAGGCGAATGCTGTGTTAGACCTTGGGCTAGCTCTTCAGGGAAAGGTCGGAATCAAAAATCAAGCGAGAATTCGGCTTTCCAGCCTGTGGGGAACAGGAATATGTGTTTCATTTTCATTTCTGAGGTGTTTGTCAAAAGTCATGTTTTTTGGCTGTATTGAGTCCTAAGGCGAATGCTGTGTTAGACTTTGGGCTAGCTCTTCAGGGTAGGCTTGGAATCGAAAATCAAGCGAGAATTCGGCTTTCCAGCCTGTGGGGAACAGGAATATGTGTTTAATTTTCATTTCTGAGGTGTTTGTCAAAAGTCATGTTTTTTGGCTGTATTGAGTGCTAAGGCGAATGCTGTGTTAGACTTTGGGCTAGCTCTTCAGGGAAAGGTCGGAATCAAAAATCAAGCGAGAATTCGTCTTTCCAGCCCGTGGGGAACAGGAATATGTGTTTCTTTTTCATTTCTGAGGTGTTTGTCAAAAGTGATGTTTTTGGGCTGAATTGAGAAATAAGGCGAATGCTGTGTTAGACCTTGGGCTAGCTCTTCAGGGTAGGCTCGGAATCAAAATTCAAGCGAGGAATTCGGCTTTCTCCAGCTGTGGGGAACAGGAATATGTGTTTCTTTTTCATTTCTGATGTGTTTGTCAAAAGTGATGTTTTTTGGCTGAATTGAGAACTAAGGCGAATTCCGTGTTAGACATTGGGCTAGCTCTTCAGGGAAAGGTCGGAATCGAAAATCAAGCGAGAATTCGGCTTCCAGCCTGTGGGGAACAGGAATATGTGTTTCATTTTCATTTCTGAGGTGTTTGTCAAAAGTCATGTTTTTTGGCTGTATTGAGTCCTAAGGCGAATGCTGTGTTAGACTTTGGGCTAGCTCTTCAGGGAAAGGTCGGAATAAAAAATCAAGCGAGAATTCGGCTTTCCAGCCTGTGGGGAACAGGAATATGTGTTTCATTTTCATTTCTGAGGTGTTTGTCAAAGTCATGTTTTTTGGCTGTATTGAGTCCTAAGGCGAATGCTGTGTTAGACTTTGGGCTAGCTCTTCAGGGAAAGGTCGGAATCAAAAATTAAGCGAGAATTCGGCTTTCCAGCCTGTGGGGAACAGGAATATGTGTTTCATTTTCATTTCTGAGGTGTTTGTCAAAAGTCATGTTTTTTGGCTGTATTGAGTCCTAAGGCGAATGCTGTGTTAGACTTTGGGCTAGCTCTTCAGGGTAGGCTCGGAATCAAAATTCAAGCGAGAATTCGGCTTTCCAGCACGTGGGGAACAGGAATATGTGTTTCTTTTTCATTTCTGAGGTGTTTGTCAAAAGTCATGTTTTTTGGCTGTATTGAGTCCTAAGGCGAATGCTGTGTTAGACTTTGGGCTAGCTCTTCAGGGAAAGGTCGGAATCAAAAATCAAGCGAGAATTCGGCTTTCCAGCCTGTGGGGAACAGGAATATGTGTTTCATTTTCATTTCTGAGGTGTTTGTCAAAAGTCATGTTTTTTGGCTGTATTGAGTCCTAAGGCGAATGCTGTGTTAGACTTTGGGCTAGCTCTTCAGGGTAGGCTCGGAATCGAAAATCAAGCGAGAATTCGGCTTTCCAGCCCGTGGGGACAGGAATATGTGTTTCTTTTTCATTTCTGAGGTGTTGTCAAAAGTGATGTTTTTGGGCTGAATTGAGAACTAAGGCGAATTCCGTGTTAGACATTGGGCTTTCTCTTCAGGGAAAACTCGGAATCAAAAATCAAGCGAGATTTCGGCTTTCCAGCATGTGGGGAACAGGAATATGTGTTTCTTTTTCATTTCTGAGGTGTTTGTCAAAAGTGATGTTTTTGGACAATTGAATCCTAAGGCGAATGCTGTGTTAGACTTTGGGCTAGCTCTTTAGGGTAGGCTCGGGAATCGAAAATCAAGCGAGAATTTGGCTTCCAGCACGTGGGGAACAGGAATATTTCTTTCTTTTTCATTTCTGAGGTGTTTGTCAAAAGTGATGTTTTTGGGCTGAATTGAGAAATAAGGCGAATGCTGTGTTAGACCTTGGGCTAGCTCTTCAGGGTAGGCTCGGAATCAAAATTCAAGCGAGAATTTGGCTTTCCAGCCCGTGGGGAACAGGAATATGTGTTTCTTTTTCATTTCTGAGGTGTTTGTCAAAAGTCATGTTTTTTGGCTGTATTGAGTCCTAAGGCGAATGCTGTGTTAGACTTTGGGCTAGCTCTTCAGGGTAGGCTCGGAATCAAAATTCAAGCGAGAATTCGGCTTTCCAGCCCGTGGGGAACAGGAATATGTTTTTCTTTTTCATTTCTGATGTGTTTGTCAAAAGTGATGTTTTTTGGCTGAATTGAGAACTAAGGCGAATTCCGTGTTAGACATTGGGCTAGCTCTTCAGGGAAAGGTCGGAATCGAAAATCAAGCGAGAATTCGGCTTTACAGCCTGTGGGGAACAGGAATAGGTGTTTCATTTTCATTTCTGAGGTGTTTGTCAAAAGTCATGTTTTTTGGCTGTATTGAGTCCTGAGGCAAATGCTGTGTTAGACTTTGGGCTAGCTCTTCAGGGAAAGGTCGGAATCAAAAATCAAGCGAGAATTTGGCTTTCCAGCCTGTGGGGAACAGGAATATGTGTTTCATTTTCATTTCTGAGGTGTTTGTCAAAAGTCATGTTTTTTGGCTGTATTGAGTCCTAAGGCGAATGCTGTGTTAGACTTTGGGCTAGCTCTTCAGGGAAAGGTCGGAATCAAAAATCAAGCGAGAATTCGGCTTTCCAGCCTGTGGGGAACAGGAATATGTGTTTCATTTTCATTTCTGAGGTGTTTGTCAAAAGTCATGTTTTTTGGCTGTATTGAGTCCTAAGGCGAATGCTGTGTTAGACTTTGGGCTAGCTCTTCAGGGTAGGCTCGGAATCGAAAATCAAGCGAGAATTCGGCTTTCCAGCACGTGGGGAACAGGAATATGTGTTTCTTTTTCATTTCTGAGGTGTTTGTCAAAAGTCATGTTTTTTGGCTGTATTGAGTCCTAAGGCGAATGCTGTGTTAGACTTTGAGCTAGCTCTTCAGGGAAAGGTCGGAATCAAAAATCAAGCGAGAATTCGGCTTTCCAGCCTGTGGGGAACAGGAATATGTGTTTCATTTTCATTTCTGAGGTGTTTGTCAAAAGTCATGTTTTTTGGCTGTATTGAGTCCTAAGGCGAATGCTGTGTTAGACTTTGGGCTAGCTCTTCAGGGTAGGCTCGGAATCGAAAATCAAGCGAGAATTCGGCTTTCCAGTACGTGGGGAACAGGAATATGTGTTTCTTTTTCATTTCTGAGGTGTTTGTCAAAAGTGATGTTTTTGGGCTGAATTGAGAACTAAGGCGAATTCCGTGTTAGACATTGGGCTTTCTCTTCAGGGAAAACTCGGAATCAAAAATCAAGCGAGAATTCGGCTTTCCAGCCTGTGGGGAACAGGAATATGTGTTTCATTTTCATTTCTGAGGTGTTTGTCAAAAGTCATGTTTTTTGGCTGTATTGAGTCCTAAGGCGAATGCTGTGTTAGACTTTGGGCTAGCTCTTCAGGGTAGGCTCGGAATCAAAATTCAAGCGAGAATTCGGCATTCCAGCACGTGGGGAACAGGAATATGTGTTTCTTTTTCATTTCTGAGGTGTTTGTCAAAAGTGATGTTTTTGGACTGAATTGAATCCTAAGGCGAATGCTGTGTTAGACTTTCGGCTAGCTCTTCAGGGTAGGCTCGGAATCGAAAATCAAGCGAGAATTTGGCTTTCCAGCCCGTGGGGAACAGGAATATGTGTTTCTTTTTCATTTCTGAGGTGTTTGTCAAAAGTGATGTTTTTGGGCTGAATTGAGAAATAAGGCGAATGCTGTGTTAGACCTTGGGCTAGCTCTTCAGGGAAAGGTCGGAATCAAAAATCAAGCGAGAATTCGGCTTTCCAGCCTGTGGGGAACAGGAATATGTGTTTCATTTTCATTTCTGAGGTGTTTGTCAAAAGTCATGTTTTTTGGCTGTATTGAGTCCTAAGGCGAATGCTGTGTTAGACTTTGGGCTAGCTCTTCAGGGTAGGCTTGGAATCGAAAATCAAGCGAGAATTCGGCTTTCCAGCCTGTGGGGAACAGGAATATGTGTTTAATTTTCATTTCTGAGGTGTTTGTCAAAAGTCATGTTTTTTGGCTGTATTGAGTGCTAAGGCGAATGCTGTGTTAGACTTTGGGCTAGCTCTTCAGGGAAAGGTCGGAATCAAAAATCAAGCGAGAATTCGGCTTTCCAGCCTGTGGGGAACAGGAATATGTGTTTCATTTTCATTTCTGAGGTGTTTGTCAAAAGTGATGTTTTTGGGCTGAATTGAATCCTAAGGCGAATGCTGTGTTAGACTTTGGGCTAGCTCTTCAGGGTAGGCTCGGAATCGAAAATCAAGCGAGAATTCGGCTTTCCAGCATGTGGGGAACAGGAATATGTGTTTCTTTTTCATTTCTGAGGTGTTTGTCAAAAGTGATGTTTTTGGACAATTGAATCCTAAGGCGAATGCTGGGTTAGACTTTGGGCTAGCTCTTCAGAGTAGGCTCGGAATCGAAAATCAAGCGAGAATTCAGTTTCCAGCCTGTGCGGAACAGGAATATGTGTTTCATTTTCATTTCTGAGGTGTTTGTCAAAAGTGATGTTTTTGGGCTGAACTGAGAAATAAGGCGAATGCTGTGTTAGACCTTGGGCTAGCTCTTCAGGGTAGGCTTGGAATCAAAATTCAAGTGAGAATTCGGCTTTCCAGCCCGTGGGGAACAGGAATATGTGTTTCTTTTTCATTTCTGAGGTGTTTGTCAAAAGTGATGTTTTTGGGCTGAATTGAATCCTAAGGCGAATGCTGTGTTAGACTTTCGGCTAGCTCTTCAGGGTAGGCTCGGAATCGAAAATCAAGCGAGAATTTGGCTTTCCAGCCCGTGGGGAACAGGAATATGTGTTTCTTTTTCATTTCTGAGGTGTTTGTCAAAAGTGATGTTTTTGCCCTGAATTGAGAAATAAGGCGAATGCTGTGTTAGACCTTGGGCTAGCTCTTCAGGGAAAGGTCGGAATCAAAAATCAAGCGAGAATTCGGCTTTCCAGCCTGTGGGGAACAGGAATATGTGTTTCATTTTCATTTCTGAGGTGTTTGTCAAAAGTCATGTTTTTTGGCTGTATTGAGTCCTAAGGCGAATGCTGTGTTAGACTTTGGGCTAGCTCTTCAGGGTAGGCTTGGAATCGAAAATCAAGCGAGAATTCGGCTTTCCAGCCTGTGGGGAACAGGAATATGTGTTTCATTTTCATTTCTGAGGTGTTTGTCAAAAGTCATTTTTTTTGGCTGTATTGAGTCCTAAGGCGAATGCTGTGTTAGACTTTGGGCTAGCTCTTCAGGGAAAGGTCGGAATCAAAAATCAAGCGAGAATTCGGCTTTCCAGCCTGTGGGGAACAGGAATATGTGTTTCATTTTCATTTCTGAGGTGTTTGTCAAAAGTCATGTTTTTTGGCTGTATTGAGTCCTAAGGCGAATGCTGTGTTAGACTTTGGGCTAGCTCTTCAGGGTAGGCTCGGAATCGAAAATCAAGCGAGAATTCGGCTTTCCAGCCTGTGGGGAACAGGAATATGTGTTTCTTTTTCATTTCTGAGGTGTTTGTCAAGAGTGATGTTTTTGGGCTGAATTGAGAACTAAGGCGAATTCCGTGTTAGACATTGGGCTTTCTGTTCAGGGAAAGCTCGGAATCAAAAATCAAGCGAGAATTCAGCTTTCCAGCCTGTGGGGAACAGGAATATGTGTTTCATTTTCATTTCTGAGGTGTTTGTCAAAAGTGATGTTTTTGGGCTGAATTGAGTGCTAAGGCGAATGCTGTGTTAGACTTTGGGCTAGCTCTTCAGGGTAGGCTCGGAATCGAAAATCAAGCGAGAATTCGGCTTTCCAGCATGTGGGGAACAGGAATATGTGTTTCTTTTTCATTTCTGAGGTGTTTGTCAAAAGTGATGTTTTTGGACAATTGAATCCTAAGGCGAATGCTGTGTTAGACTTTGGGCTAGCTCTTCAGAGTAGGCTCGGAATCGAAAATCAAGCGAGAATTCAGTTTCCAGCCTGTGCGGAACAGGAATATGTGTTTCATTTTCATTTCTGAGGTGTTTGTCAAAAGTGATGTTTTTGGGCTGAATTGAATCCTAAGGCGAATGCTGTGTTAGACTTTCGGCTAGCTCTTCAGGGTAGGCTCGGAATCGAAAATCAAGCGAGAATTTGGCTTTCCAGCCCGTGGGGAACAGGAATATGTGTTTCTTTTTCATTTCTGAGGTGTTTGTCAAAAGTGATGTTTTTGGGCTGAATTGAGAAATAAGGCGAATGCTGTGTTAGACCTTGGGCTAGCTCTTCAGGGAAAGGTCGGAATCAAAAATCAAGCGAGAATTCGGCTTTCCAGCCTGTGGGGAACAGGAATATGTGTTTCATTTTCATTTCTGAGGTGTTTGTCAAAAGTCATGTTTTTTGGCTGTATTGAGTCCTAAGGCGAATGCTGTGTTAGACTTTGGGCTAGCTCTTCAGGGTAGGCTTGGAATCGAAAATCAAGCGAGAATTCGGCTTTCCAGCCTGTGGGGAACAGGAATATGTGTTTCATTTTCATTTCTGAGGTGTTTGTCAAAAGTCATGTTTTTTGGCTGTATTGGGTCCTAAGGCGAATGCTGTGTTAGACTTTGGGCTAGCTCTTCAGGGAAAGGTCGGAATCAAAAATCAAGCGAGAATTTGGCTTTCCAGCCTGTGGGGAACAGGAATATGTGTTTCTTTTTCATTTCTGAGGTGTTTGTCAAGAGTGATGTTTTTGGGCTGAATTGAGAACTAAGGCGAATTCCGTGTTAGACATTGGGCTTTCTGTTCAGGGAAAGCTCGGAATCAAAAATCAAGCGAGAATTCAGCTTTCCAGCCTGTGGGGAACAGGAATATGTGTTTCATTTTCATTTCTGAGGTGTTTGTCAAAAGTGATGTTTTTGGACTGAATTGAATCCTAAGGCGAATGCTGTGTTAGAC
This sequence comes from Diadophis punctatus similis, assembly GCA_023053685.1. Lineage (NCBI taxonomy): Eukaryota > Metazoa > Chordata > Lepidosauria > Squamata > Dipsadidae > Diadophis > Diadophis punctatus. The sequence continues at coordinate 9,408 of JALIGW010000417.1, forward strand.
TTTCGGCTAGCTCTTCAGGGTAGGTTCGGAATCGAAAATCAAGTGAGAATTTGGCTTTCCAGCCCGTGGGGAACAGGAATATGTGTTTCTTTTTCATTTCTGAGGTGTTTGTCAAAAGTGATGTTTTTGGGCTGAATTGAGAAATAAGGCGAATGCTGTGTTAGACCTTGGGCTAGCTCTTCAGGGAAAGGTCGGAATCAAAAATCAAGCGAGAATTCGGCTTTCCAGCCTGTGGGGAACAGGAATATGTGTTTCATTTTCATTTCTGAGGTGTTTGTCAAAAGTCATGTTTTTTGGCTGTATTGAGTCCTAAGGCGATTGCTGTGTTAGACTTTGGGCTAGCTCTTCAGGGTAGGCTCGGAATCAAAATTCAAGCGAGAATTCGGCTTTCCAGCCCGTGGGGAACAGGAATATGTGTTTCTTTTTCATTTCTGAGGTGTTTGTCAAAAGTGATGTTTTTGGGCTGAATTGAATCCTAAGGCGAATGCTGTGTTAGACTTTGGGCTAGCTCTTCAGGGTAGGCTCGGAATCGAAAATCAAGCGAGAATTCGGCTTTCCAGCATGTGGGGAACAGGAATATGTGTTTCTTTTTCATTTCTGAGGTGTTTGTCAAAAGTGATGTTTTTGGACAATTGAATCCTAAGGCGAATGCTGTGTTAGACATTGGGCTAGCTCTTTAGGGTAGGCTCGGAATCGAAAATCAAGCGAGAATTTGGCTTTCCAGCACGTGGGGAACAGGAATATTTCTTTCTTTTTCATTTCTGAGGTGTTTGTCAAAAGTGATGTTTTTGGGCTGAATTGAGAAATAAGGCGAATGCTGTGTTAGACCTTGGGCTAGCTCTTCAGGGTAGGCTCGGAATCAAAATTCAAGCGAGAATTCGGGTTTCCAGCCCGTGGGGAACAGGAATATGTGTTTCTTTTTCATTTCTGAGGTGTTTGTCAAAAGTGATGTTTTTGGGCTGAATTGAATCCTAAGGCGAATGCTGTGTTAGACTTTGGGCTAGCTCTTCAGGGTAGGCTCGGAATCGAAAATCAAGCGAGAATTCAGCTTTCCAGCATGTGGGGAACAGGAATATGTGTTTCTTTTTCATTTCTGAGGTGTTTGTCAAAAGTGATGTTTTTGGACAATTGAATCCTAAGGCGAATGCTGTGTTAGACTTTGGGCTAGCTCTTCAGGGTAGGCTCGGAATCGAAAATCAAGCGAGAATTTGGCTTTCCAGCACGTGGGGAACAGGAATATGTCTTTCTTTTTCATTTCTGAGGTGTTTGTCAAAAGTGATGTTTTTGGACAATTGAATCCTAAGGAGAATGCTGTGTTAGACATTGGGCTAGCTCTTTAGGGTAGGCTCGGAATCGAAAATCAAGCGAGAATTTGGCTTTCCAGCACGTGGGGAACAGGAATATTTCTTTCTTTTTCATTTCTGAGGTGTTTGTCAAAAGTGATGTTTTTGGGCTGAATTGAGAAATAAGGCGAATGCTGTGTTAGACCTTGGGCTAGCTCTTCAGGGTAGGCTCGGAATCAAAATTCAAGCGAGAATTTGGCTTTCCAGCACGTGGGGAACAGGAATATGTCTTTCTTTTTCATTTCTGAGGTGTTTGTCAAAAGTGATGTTTTTGGGCTGAATTGAATCCTAAGGCGAATGCTGTGTTAGACCATGGGCTAGCTCTTCAGGGAAAGGTCGGAATCAAAAATCAAGCGAGAATTCGGCTTTCCAGCCCGTGGGGAACAGGAATATGTGTTTCTTTTTCATTTCTGAGGTGTTGGTCAAAAGTCATGTTTTTGGGCTGAATTGAGAAATAAGGCGAATGCTGTGTTAGACTTTGGGCTAGCTCTTCAGGGTAGGCTCGGAATCGAAAATCAAGCGAGAATTCGGCTTTCCAGCACGTGGGGAACAGGAATATGTGTTTCTTTTTCATTTCTGAGGTGTTTGTCAAAAGTGATGTTTTTGGGCTGAATTGAGAACTAAGGCGAATTCCGTGTTAGACATTGGGCTTTCTCTTCAGGGAAAGCTCGGAATCAAAAATCAAGCGAAAATTCGGCTTTCCAGCCTGTGGGGAACAGGAATATGTGTTTCATTTTCATTTCTGAGGTGTTTGTCAAAAGTGATGTTTTTGGACTGAATTGAATCCTAAGGCGAATGCTGTGTTAGACTTTCGGCTAGCTCTTCAGGGTAGGTTCGGAATCGAAAATCAAGTGAGAATTTGGCTTTCCAGCCCGTGGGGAACAGGAATATGTGTTTCTTTTTCATTTCTGAGGTGTTTGTCAAAAGTGATGTTTTTGGGCTGAATTGAGAAATAAGGCGAATGCTGTGTTAGACCTTGGGCTAGCTCTTCAGGGAAAGGTCGGAATCAAAAATCAAGCGAGAATTCGGCTTTCCAGCCTGTGGGGAACAGGAATATGTGTTTCATTTTCATTTCTGAGGTGTTTGTCAAAAGTCATGTTTTTTGGCTGTATTGAGTCCTAAGGCGATTGCTGTGTTAGACTTTGGGCTAGCTCTTCAGGGTAGGCTCGGAATCAAAATTCAAGCGAGAATTCGGCTTTCCAGCCCGTGGGGAACAGGAATATGTGTTTCTTTTTCATTTCTGAGGTGTTTGTCAAAAGTGATGTTTTTGGGCTGAATTGAATCCTAAGGCGAATGCTGTGTTAGACTTTGGGCTAGCTCTTCAGGGTAGGCTCGGAATCGAAAATCAAGCGAGAATTCGGCTTTCCAGCATGTGGGGAACAGGAATATGTGTTTCTTTTTCATTTCTGAGGTGTTTGTCAAAAGTGATGTTTTTGGACAATTGAATCCTAAGGCGAATGCTGTGTTAGACATTGGGCTAGCTCTTTAGGGTAGGCTCGGAATCGAAAATCAAGCGAGAATTTGGCTTTCCAGCACGTGGGGAACAGGAATATTTCTTTCTTTTTCATTTCTGAGGTGTTTGTCAAAAGTGATGTTTTTGGGCTGAATTGAGAAATAAGGCGAATGCTGTGTTAGACCTTGGGCTAGCTCTTCAGGGTAGGCTCGGAATCAAAATTCAAGCGAGAATTCGGGTTTCCAGCCCGTGGGGAACAGGAATATGTGTTTCTTTTTCATTTCTGAGGTGTTTGTCAAAAGTGATGTTTTTGGGCTGAATTGAATCCTAAGGCGAATGCTGTGTTAGACTTTGGGCTAGCTCTTCAGGGTAGGCTCGGAATCGAAAATCAAGCGAGAATTCAGCTTTCCAGCATGTGGGGAACAGGAATATGTGTTTCTTTTTCATTTCTGAGGTGTTTGTCAAAAGTGATGTTTTTGGACAATTGAATCCTAAGGCGAATGCTGTGTTAGACTTTGGGCTAGCTCTTCAGGGTAGGCTCGGAATCGAAAATCAAGCGAGAATTTGGCTTTCCAGCACGTGGGGAACAGGAATATGTCTTTCTTTTTCATTTCTGAGGTGTTTGTCAAAAGTGATGTTTTTGGACAATTGAATCCTAAGGAGAATGCTGTGTTAGACATTGGGCTAGCTCTTTAGGGTAGGCTCGGAATCGAAAATCAAGCGAGAATTTGGCTTTCCAGCACGTGGGGAACAGGAATATTTCTTTCTTTTTCATTTCTGAGGTGTTTGTCAAAAGTGATGTTTTTGGGCTGAATTGAGAAATAAGGCGAATGCTGTGTTGGACCTTGGGCTAGCTCTTCAGGGTAGGCTCGGAATCAAAATTCAAGCGAGAATTTGGCTTTCCAGCACGTGGGGAACAGGAATATGTCTTTCTTTTTCATTTCTGAGGTGTTTGTCAAAAGTGATGTTTTTGGGCTGAATTGAATCCTAAGGCGAATGCTGTGTTAGACCATGGGCTAGCTCTTCAGGGAAAGGTCGGAATCAAAAATCAAGCGAGAATTCGGCTTTCCAGCCCGTGGGGAACAGGAATATGTGTTTCTTTTTCATTTCTGAGGTGTTGGTCAAAAGTCATGTTTTTGGGCTGAATTGAGAAATAAGGCGAATGCTGTGTTAGACTTTGGGCTAGCTCTTCAGGGTAGGCTCGGAATCGAAAATCAAGCGAGAATTCGGCTTTCCAGCACGTGGGGAACAGGAATATGTGTTTCTTTTTCATTTCTGAGGTGTTTGTCAAAAGTGATGTTTTTGGGCTGAATTGAGAACTAAGGCGAATTCCGTGTTAGACATTGGGCTTTCTCTTCAGGGAAAGCTCGGAATCAAAAATCAAGCGAAAATTCGGCTTTCCAGCCTGTGGGGAACAGGAATATGTGTTTCATTTTCATTTCTGAGGTGTTTGTCAAAAGTCATGTTTTTTGGCTGTATTGAGTCCTAAGGCGAATGCTGTGTTAGACTTTGGGCTAGCTCTTCAGGGTAGGCTCGGAATCAAAATTCAAACGAGAATTCGGCTTTCCAGCACGTGGGGAACAGGAATATGTGTTTCTTTTTCATTTCTGAGGTGTTTGTCAAAAGTGATGTTTTTGGGCTGAATTGAGAACTAAGGCGAATTCCGTGTTAGACATTGGGCTTTCTCTTCAGGGAAAGCTCGGAATCAAAAATCAAGCGAGAATTCAGCTTTCCAGCCTGTGGGGAACAGGAATATGTGTTTCATTTTCATTTCTGAGGTGTTTGTCAAAAGTCATGTTTTTTGGCTGTATTGAGTCCTAAGGCGAATGCTGTGTTAGACTTTGGGCTACCTCTTCAGGGTAGGCTCGGAATCGAAAATCAAGCGAGAATTCGGCTTTCCAGCACGTGGGGAACAGGAATATGTGTTTCTTTTTCATTTCTGAGGTGTTTGTCAAAAGTGATGTTTTTGGACTGAATTGAATCCTAAGGCGAATGTTGTGTTAGACTTTCGGCTAGCTCTTCAGGGTAGGCTCGGAATCGAAAATCAAGCGAGAATTTGGCTTTCCAGCACGTGGGGAACAGGAATATGTCTTTCTTTTTCATTTCTGAGGTGTTTGTCAAAAGTGATGTTTTTGGGCTGAATTGAGAAATAAGGCGAATGCTGTGTTAGACCTTGGGCTAGCTCTTCAGGGTAGGCTCGGAATCAAAATTCAAGCGAGAATTCGGCTTTCCAGCATGTGGGGAACAGGAATATGTGTTTCTTTTTCATTTCTGATGTGTTTGTCAAAAGTGATGTTTTTTGGCTGAATTGAGAACTAAGGCGAATTCCGTGTTAGACATTGGGCTAGCTCTTCAGGGAAAGGTCGGAATCAAAAATCAAGAGAGAATTCAGGTTTCCAGCCTGTGGGGAACAGGAATATGTGTTTCATTTTCATTTCTGAGGTGTTTGTCAAAAGTGATGTTTTTGGACTGAATTGAATCCTAAGGCGAATGCTGTGTTAGACTTTGGGCTAGCTCTTCAGGGTAGGCTCGGAATCGAAAATCAAGCGAGAATTCGGCTTTCCAGCCTGTGGGGAACAGGAATATGTGTTTCATTTTCATTTCTGAGGTGTTTGTCAAAAGTCATGTTTTTTGGCTGTATTGAGTCCTAAGGCGAATGCTGTGTTAGACTTTGGGCTAGCTCTTCAGGGAAAGGTCGGAATCAAAAATCAAGCGAGAATTCAGCTTTCCAGCCTGTGGGGAACATGAATATGTGTTTCATTTTCATTTCTGAGGTGTTTGTCAAAAGTCATGTTTTTTGGCTGTATTGAGTCCTAAGGCGAATGCTGTGTTTGACTTTCGGCTAGCTCTTCAGGGTAGGCTCGGAATCGAAAATCAAGCGAGAATTTGGCTTTCCAGCACGTGGGGAACAGGAATATGTCTTTCTTTTTCATTTCTGAGGTGTTTGTCAAAAGTGATGTTTTTGGGCTGAATTGAATCCTAAGGCGAATGCTGTGTTAGACCTTGGGCTAGCTCTTCAGGGTAGGCTCGGAATCAAAATTCAAGCGAGAATTCGGCTTTCCAGCCCGTGGGGAACAGGAATATGTGTTTCTTTTTCATTTCTGAGGTGTTGGTCAAAAGTCATGTTTTTGGGCTGAATTGAGAAATAAGGCGAATGCTGTGTTAGACTTTGGGCTAGCTCTTCAGGGTAGGCTCGGAATCGAAAATCAAGCGAGAATTCGGCTTTCCAGCACGTGGGGAACAGGAATATGTGTTTCTTTTTCATTTCTGAGGTGTTTGTCAAAAGTGATGTTTTTGGGCTGAACTGAGAAATAAGGCGAATGCTGTGTTAGACCTTGGGCTAGCTCTTCAGGGTAGGCTTGGAATCAAAATTCAAGTGAGAATTCGGCTTTCCAGCCCGTGGGGAACAGGAATATGTGTTTCTTTTTCATTTCTGAGGTGTTTGTCAAAAGTGATGTTTTTGGGCTGAATTGAATCCTAAGGCGAATGCTGTGTTAGACTTTCGGCTAGCTCTTCAGGGTAGGCTCGGAATCGAAAATCAAGCGAGAATTTGGCTTTCCAGCCCGTGGGGAACAGGAATATGTGTTTCTTTTTCATTTCTGAGGTGTTTGTCAAAAGTGATGTTTTTGCCCTGAATTGAGAAATAAGGCGAATGCTGTGTTAGACCTTGGGCTAGCTCTTCAGGGAAAGGTCGGAATCAAAAATCAAGCGAGAATTCGGCTTTCCAGCCTGTGGGGAACAGGAATATGTGTTTCATTTTCATTTCTGAGGTGTTTGTCAAAAGTCATGTTTTTTGGCTGTATTGAGTCCTAAGGCGAATGCTGTGTTAGACTTTGGGCTAGCTCTTCAGGGTAGGCTTGGAATCGAAAATCAAGCGAGAATTCGGCTTTCCAGCCTGTGGGGAACAGGAATATGTGTTTCATTTTCATTTCTGAGGTGTTTGTCAAAAGTCATTTTTTTTGGCTGTATTGAGTCCTAAGGCGAATGCTGTGTTAGACTTTGGGCTAGCTCTTCAGGGAAAGGTCGGAATCAAAAATCAAGCGAGAATTCGGCTTTCCAGCCTGTGGGGAACAGGAATATGTGTTTCATTTTCATTTCTGAGGTGTTTGTCAAAAGTCATGTTTTTTGGCTGTATTGAGTCCTAAGGCGAATGCTGTGTTAGACTTTGGGCTAGCTCTTCAGGGTAGGCTCGGAATCGAAAATCAAGCGAGAATTCGGCTTTCCAGCCTGTGGGGAACAGGAATATGTGTTTCTTTTTCATTTCTGAGGTGTTTGTCAAGAGTGATGTTTTTGGGCTGAATTGAGAACTAAGGCGAATTCCGTGTTAGACATTGGGCTTTCTGTTCAGGGAAAGCTCGGAATCAAAAATCAAGCGAGAATTCAGCTTTCCAGCCTGTGGGGAACAGGAATATGTGTTTCATTTTCATTTCTGAGGTGTTTGTCAAAAGTGATGTTTTTGGGCTGAATTGAGTGCTAAGGCGAATGCTGTGTTAGACTTTGGGCTAGCTCTTCAGGGTAGGCTCGGAATCGAAAATCAAGCGAGAATTCGGCTTTCCAGCATGTGGGGAACAGGAATATGTGTTTCTTTTTCATTTCTGAGGTGTTTGTCAAAAGTGATGTTTTTGGACAATTGAATCCTAAGGCGAATGCTGTGTTAGACTTTGGGCTAGCTCTTCAGAGTAGGCTCGGAATCGAAAATCAAGCGAGAATTCAGTTTCCAGCCTGTGCGGAACAGGAATATGTGTTTCATTTTCATTTCTGAGGTGTTTGTCAAAAGTGATGTTTTTGGGCTGAATTGAATCCTAAGGCGAATGCTGTGTTAGACTTTCGGCTAGCTCTTCAGGGTAGGCTCGGAATCGAAAATCAAGCGAGAATTTGGCTTTCCAGCCCGTGGGGAACAGGAATATGTGTTTCTTTTTCATTTCTGAGGTGTTTGTCAAAAGTGATGTTTTTGGGCTGAATTGAGAAATAAGGCGAATGCTGTGTTAGACCTTGGGCTAGCTCTTCAGGGAAAGGTCGGAATCAAAAATCAAGCGAGAATTCGGCTTTCCAGCCTGTGGGGAACAGGAATATGTGTTTCATTTTCATTTCTGAGGTGTTTGTCAAAAGTCATGTTTTTTGGCTGTATTGAGTCCTAAGGCGAATGCTGTGTTAGACTTTGGGCTAGCTCTTCAGGGTAGGCTTGGAATCGAAAATCAAGCGAGAATTCGGCTTTCCAGCCTGTGGGGAACAGGAATATGTGTTTCATTTTCATTTCTGAGGTGTTTGTCAAAAGTCATGTTTTTTGGCTGTATTGGGTCCTAAGGCGAATGCTGTGTTAGACTTTGGGCTAGCTCTTCAGGGAAAGGTCGGAATCAAAAATCAAGCGAGAATTTGGCTTTCCAGCCTGTGGGGAACAGGAATATGTGTTTCTTTTTCATTTCTGAGGTGTTTGTCAAGAGTGATGTTTTTGGGCTGAATTGAGAACTAAGGCGAATTCCGTGTTAGACATTGGGCTTTCTGTTCAGGGAAAGCTCGGAATCAAAAATCAAGCGAGAATTCAGCTTTCCAGCCTGTGGGGAACAGGAATATGTGTTTCATTTTCATTTCTGAGGTGTTTGTCAAAAGTGATGTTTTTGGACTGAATTGAATCCTAAGGCGAATGCTGTGTTAGACTTTCGGCTAGCTCTTCAGGGTAGGTTCGGAATCGAAAATCAAGTGAGAATTTGGCTTTCCAGCCCGTGGGGAACAGGAATATGTGTTTCTTTTTCATTTCTGAGGTGTTTGTCAAAAGTGATGTTTTTGGGCTGAATTGAGAAATAAGGCGAATGCTGTGTTAGACCTTGGGCTAGCTCTTCAGGGAAAGGTCGGAATCAAAAATCAAGCGAGAATTCGGCTTTCCAGCCTGTGGGGAACAGGAATATGTGTTTCATTTTCATTTCTGAGGTGTTTGTCAAAAGTCATGTTTTTTGGCTGTATTGAGTCCTAAGGCGATTGCTGTGTTAGACTTTGGGCTAGCTCTTCAGGGTAGGCTCGGAATCAAAATTCAAGCGAGAATTCGGCTTTCCAGCCCGTGGGGAACAGGAATATGTGTTTCTTTTTCATTTCTGAGGTGTTTGTCAAAAGTGATGTTTTTGGGCTGAATTGAATCCTAAGGCGAATGCTGTGTTAGACTTTGGGCTAGCTCTTCAGGGTAGGCTCGGAATCGAAAATCAAGCGAGAATTCGGCTTTCCAGCATGTGGGGAACAGGAATATGTGTTTCTTTTTCATTTCTGAGGTGTTTGTCAAAAGTGATGTTTTTGGACAATTGAATCCTAAGGCGAATGCTGTGTTAGACATTGGGCTAGCTCTTTAGGGTAGGCTCGGAATCGAAAATCAAGCGAGAATTTGGCTTTCCAGCACGTGGGGAACAGGAATATTTCTTTCTTTTTCATTTCTGAGGTGTTTGTCAAAAGTGATGTTTTTGGGCTGAATTGAGAAATAAGGCGAATGCTGTGTTAGACCTTGGGCTAGCTCTTCAGGGTAGGCTCGGAATCAAAATTCAAGCGAGAATTCGGGTTTCCAGCCCGTGGGGAACAGGAATATGTGTTTCTTTTTCATTTCTGAGGTGTTTGTCAAAAGTGATGTTTTTGGGCTGAATTGAATCCTAAGGCGAATGCTGTGTTAGACTTTGGGCTAGCTCTTCAGGGTAGGCTCGGAATCGAAAATCAAGCGAGAATTCAGCTTTCCAGCATGTGGGGAACAGGAATATGTGTTTCTTTTTCATTTCTGAGGTGTTTGTCAAAAGTGATGTTTTTGGACAATTGAATCCTAAGGCGAATGCTGTGTTAGACTTTGGGCTAGCTCTTCAGGGTAGGCTCGGAATCGAAAATCAAGCGAGAATTTGGCTTTCCAGCACGTGGGGAACAGGAATATGTCTTTCTTTTTCATTTCTGAGGTGTTTGTCAAAAGTGATGTTTTTGGACAATTGAATCCTAAGGAGAATGCTGTGTTAGACATTGGGCTAGCTCTTTAGGGTAGGCTCGGAATCGAAAATCAAGCGAGAATTTGGCTTTCCAGCACGTGGGGAACAGGAATATTTCTTTCTTTTTCATTTCTGAGGTGTTTGTCAAAAGTGATGTTTTTGGGCTGAATTGAGAAATAAGGCGAATGCTGTGTTAGACCTTGGGCTAGCTCTTCAGGGTAGGCTCGGAATCAAAATTCAAGCGAGAATTTGGCTTTCCAGCACGTGGGGAACAGGAATATGTCTTTCTTTTTCATTTCTGAGGTGTTTGTCAAAAGTGATGTTTTTGGGCTGAATTGAATCCTAAGGCGAATGCTGTGTTAGACCATGGGCTAGCTCTTCAGGGAAAGGTCGGAATCAAAAATCAAGCGAGAATTCGGCTTTCCAGCCCGTGGGGAACAGGAATATGTGTTTCTTTTTCATTTCTGAGGTGTTGGTCAAAAGTCATGTTTTTGGGCTGAATTGAGAAATAAGGCGAATGCTGTGTTAGACTTTGGGCTAGCTCTTCAGGGTAGGCTCGGAATCGAAAATCAAGCGAGAATTCGGCTTTCCAGCACGTGGGGAACAGGAATATGTGTTTCTTTTTCATTTCTGAGGTGTTTGTCAAAAGTGATGTTTTTGGGCTGAATTGAGAACTAAGGCGAATTCCGTGTTAGACATTGGGCTTTCTCTTCAGGGAAAGCTCGGAATCAAAAATCAAGCGAAAATTCGGCTTTCCAGCCTGTGGGGAACAGGAATATGTGTTTCATTTTCATTTCTGAGGTGTTTGTCAAAAGTGATGTTTTTGGACTGAATTGAATCCTAAGGCGAATGCTGTGTTAGACTTTCGGCTAGCTCTTCAGGGTAGGTTCGGAATCGAAAATCAAGTGAGAATTTGGCTTTCCAGCCCGTGGGGAACAGGAATATGTGTTTCTTTTTCATTTCTGAGGTGTTTGTCAAAAGTGATGTTTTTGGGCTGAATTGAGAAATAAGGCGAATGCTGTGTTAGACCTTGGGCTAGCTCTTCAGGGAAAGGTCGGAATCAAAAATCAAGCGAGAATTCGGCTTTCCAGCCTGTGGGGAACAGGAATATGTGTTTCATTTTCATTTCTGAGGTGTTTGTCAAAAGTCATGTTTTTTGGCTGTATTGAGTCCTAAGGCGATTGCTGTGTTAGACTTTGGGCTAGCTCTTCAGGGTAGGCTCGGAATCAAAATTCAAGCGAGAATTCGGCTTTCCAGCCCGTGGGGAACAGGAATATGTGTTTCTTTTTCATTTCTGAGGTGTTTGTCAAAAGTGATGTTTTTGGGCTGAATTGAATCCTAAGGCGAATGCTGTGTTAGACTTTGGGCTAGCTCTTCAGGGTAGGCTCGGAATCGAAAATCAAGCGAGAATTCGGCTTTCCAGCATGTGGGGAACAGGAATATGTGTTTCTTTTTCATTTCTGAGGTGTTTGTCAAAAGTGATGTTTTTGGACAATTGAATCCTAAGGCGAATGCTGTGTTAGACATTGGGCTAGCTCTTTAGGGTAGGCTCGGAATCGAAAATCAAGCGAGAATTTGGCTTTCCAGCACGTGGGGAACAGGAATATTTCTTTCTTTTTCATTTCTGAGGTGTTTGTCAAAAGTGATGTTTTTGGGCTGAATTGAGAAATAAGGCGAATGCTGTGTTAGACCTTGGGCTAGCTCTTCAGGGTAGGCTCGGAATCAAAATTCAAGCGAGAATTCGGGTTTCCAGCCCGTGGGGAACAGGAATATGTGTTTCTTTTTCATTTCTGAGGTGTTTGTCAAAAGTGATGTTTTTGGGCTGAATTGAATCCTAAGGCGAATGCTGTGTTAGACTTTGGGCTAGCTCTTCAGGGTAGGCTCGGAATCGAAAATCAAGCGAGAATTCAGCTTTCCAGCATGTGGGGAACAGGAATATGTGTTTCTTTTTCATTTCTGAGGTGTTTGTCAAAAGTGATGTTTTTGGACAATTGAATCCTAAGGCGAATGCTGTGTTAGACTTTGGGCTAGCTCTTCAGGGTAGGCTCGGAATCGAAAATCAAGCGAGAATTTGGCTTTCCAGCACGTGGGGAACAGGAATATGTCTTTCTTTTTCATTTCTGAGGTGTTTGTCAAAAGTGATGTTTTTGGACAATTGAATCCTAAGGAGAATGCTGTGTTAGACATTGGGCTAGCTCTTTAGGGTAGGCTCGGAATCGAAAATCAAGCGAGAATTTGGCTTTCCAGCACGTGGGGAACAGGAATATTTCTTTCTTTTTCATTTCTGAGGTGTTTGTCAAAAGTGATGTTTTTGGGCTGAATTGAGAAATAAGGCGAATGCTGTGTTGGACCTTGGGCTAGCTCTTCAGGGTAGGCTCGGAATCAAAATTCAAGCGAGAATTTGGCTTTCCAGCACGTGGGGAACAGGAATATGTCTTTCTTTTTCATTTCTGAGGTGTTTGTCAAAAGTGATGTTTTTGGGCTGAATTGAATCCTAAGGCGAATGCTGTGTTAGACCATGGGCTAGCTCTTCAGGGAAAGGTCGGAATCAAAAATCAAGCGAGAATTCGGCTTTCCAGCCCGTGGGGAACAGGAATATGTGTTTCTTTTTCATTTCTGAGGTGTTGGTCAAAAGTCATGTTTTTGGGCTGAATTGAGAAATAAGGCGAATGCTGTGTTAGACTTTGGGCTAGCTCTTCAGGGTAGGCTCGGAATCGAAAATCAAGCGAGAATTCGGCTTTCCAGCACGTGGGGAACAGGAATATGTGTTTCTTTTTCATTTCTGAGGTGTTTGTCAAAAGTGATGTTTTTGGGCTGAATTGAGAACTAAGGCGAATTCCGTGTTAGACATTGGGCTTTCTCTTCAGGGAAAGCTCGGAATCAAAAATCAAGCGAAAATTCGGCTTTCCAGCCTGTGGGGAACAGGAATATGTGTTTCATTTTCATTTCTGAGGTGTTTGTCAAAAGTCATGTTTTTTGGCTGTATTGAGTCCTAAGGCGAATGCTGTGTTAGACTTTGGGCTAGCTCTTCAGGGTAGGCTCGGAATCAAAATTCAAACGAGAATTCGGCTTTCCAGCACGTGGGGAACAGGAATATGTGTTTCTTTTTCATTTCTGAGGTGTTTGTCAAAAGTGATGTTTTTGGGCTGAATTGAGAACTAAGGCGAATTCCGTGTTAGACATTGGGCTTTCTCTTCAGGGAAAGCTCGGAATCAAAAATCAAGCGAGAATTCAGCTTTCCAGCCTGTGGGGAACAGGAATATGTGTTTCATTTTCATTTCTGAGGTGTTTGTCAAAAGTCATGTTTTTTGGCTGTATTGAGTCCTAAGGCGAATGCTGTGTTAGACTTTGGGCTACCTCTTCAGGGTAGGCTCGGAATCGAAAATCAAGCGAGAATTCGGCTTTCCAGCACGTGGGGAACAGGAATATGTGTTTCTTTTTCATTTCTGAGGTGTTTGTCAAAAGTGATGTTTTTGGACTGAATTGAATCCTAAGGCGAATGTTGTGTTAGACTTTCGGCTAGCTCTTCAGGGTAGGCTCGGAATCGAAAATCAAGCGAGAATTTGGCTTTCCAGCACGTGGGGAACAGGAATATGTCTTTCTTTTTCATTTCTGAGGTGTTTGTCAAAAGTGATGTTTTTGGGCTGAATTGAGAAATAAGGCGAATGCTGTGTTAGACCTTGGGCTAGCTCTTCAGGGTAGGCTCGGAATCAAAATTCAAGCGAGAATTCGGCTTTCCAGCATGTGGGGAACAGGAATATGTGTTTCTTTTTCATTTCTGATGTGTTTGTCAAAAGTGATGTTTTTTGGCTGAATTGAGAACTAAGGCGAATTCCGTGTTAGACATTGGGCTAGCTCTTCAGGGAAAGGTCGGAATCAAAAATCAAGAGAGAATTCAGGTTTCCAGCCTGTGGGGAACAGGAATATGTGTTTCATTTTCATTTCTGAGGTGTTTGTCAAAAGTGATGTTTTTGGACTGAATTGAATCCTAAGGCGAATGCTGTGTTAGACTTTGGGCTAGCTCTTCAGGGTAGGCTCGGAATCGAAAATCAAGCGAGAATTCGGCTTTCCAGCCTGTGGGGAACAGGAATATGTGTTTCATTTTCATTTCTGAGGTGTTTGTCAAAAGTCATGTTTTTTGGCTGTATTGAGTCCTAAGGCGAATGCTGTGTTAGACTTTGGGCTAGCTCTTCAGGGAAAGGTCGGAATCAAAAATCAAGCGAGAATTCAGCTTTCCAGCCTGTGGGGAACATGAATATGTGTTTCATTTTCATTTCTGAGGTGTTTGTCAAAAGTCATGTTTTTTGGCTGTATTGAGTCCTAAGGCGAATGCTGTGTTTGACTTTCGGCTAGCTCTTCAGGGTAGGCTCGGAATCGAAAATCAAGCGAGAATTTGGCTTTCCAGCACGTGGGGAACAGGAATATGTCTTTCTTTTTCATTTCTGAGGTGTTTGTCAAAAGTGATGTTTTTGGGCTGAATTGAATCCTAAGGCGAATGCTGTGTTAGACCTTGGGCTAGCTCTTCAGGGTAGGCTCGGAATCAAAATTCAAGCGAGAATTCGGCTTTCCAGCCCGTGGGGAACAGGAATATGTGTTTCTTTTTCATTTCTGAGGTGTTGGTCAAAAGTCATGTTTTTGGGCTGAATTGAGAAATAAGGCGAATGCTGTGTTAGACTTTGGGCTAGCTCTTCAGGGTAGGCTCGGAATCGAAAATCAAGCGAGAATTCGGCTTTCCAGCACGTGGGGAACAGGAATATGTGTTTCTTTTTCATTTCTGAGGTGTTTGTCAAAAGTGATGTTTTTGGGCTGAATTGAGAACTAAGGCGAATTCCGTGTTAGACATTGGGCTTTCTCTTCAGGGAAAGCTCGGAATCAAAAATCAAGCGAAAATTCGGCTTTCCAGCCTGTGGGGAACAGGAATATGTGTTTCATTTTCATTTCTGAGGTGTTTGTCAAAAGTCATGTTTTTTGGCTGTATTGAGTCCTAAGGCGAATGCTGTGTTAGACTTTGGGCTAGCTCTTCAGGGTAGGCTCGGAATCAAAATTCAAACGAGAATTCGGCTTTCCAGCACGTGGGGAACAGGAATATGTGTTTCTTTTTCATTTCTGAGGTGTTTGTCAAAAGTGATGTTTTTGGGCTGAATTGAGAACTAAGGCGAATTCCGTGTTAGACATTGGGCTTTCTCTTCAGGGAAAGCTCGGAATCAAAAATCAAGCGAGAATTCAGCTTTCCAGCCTGTGGGGAACAGGAATATGTGTTTCATTTTCATTTCTGAGGTGTTTGTCAAAAGTCATGTTTTTTGGCTGTATTGAGTCCTAAGGCGAATGCTGTGTTTGACTTTGGGCTAGCTCTTCAGGGTAGGCTCGGAATCAAAATTCAAGCGAGAATTCAGCTTTCCAGCACGTGGGGAACAGGAATATGTGTTTCTTTTTCATTTCTGAGGTGTTTGTCAAAAGTGATGTTTTTGGGCTGAATTGAATCCTAAGGCGAATGCTGTGTTAGACTTTGGGCTAGCTCTTCAGGGTAGGCTCGGAATCGAAAATCAAGCGAGAATTCAGCTTTCCAGCATGTGGGGAACAGGAATATGTGTTTCTTTTTCATTTCTGAGGTGTTTGTCAAAAGTGATGTTTTTGGACAATTGAATCCTAAGGCGAATGCTGTGTTAGACATTGGGCTAGCTCTTTAGGGTAGGCTCGGAATCGAAAATCAAGCGAGAATTTGGCTTTCCAGCACGTGGGGAACAGGAATATGTCTTTCTTTTTCATTTCTGAGGTGTTTGTCAAAAGTGATGTTTTTGGGCTGAATTGAATCCTAAGGCGAATGCTGTGTTAGACCTTGGGCTAGCTCTCCAGGGAAAGGTCGGAATCAAAAATCAAGCGAGAATTCGGCTTTCCACCCCATGGGGAACAGGAATATGTGTTTCTTTTTCATTTCTGAGGTGTTTGTCAAAAGTGATGTTTTTGGGCTGAATTGAATCCTAAGGCGAATGCTGTGTTAGACTTTGGGCTAGCTCTTCAGGGTAGGCTCGGAATCGAAAATCAAGCGAGAATTCGGCTTTCCAGCACGTGGGGAACAGGAATATGTGTTTCTTTTTCATTTCTGAGGTGTTTGTCAAAAGTGATGTTTTTGGACTGAATTGAATCCTAAGGCGAATGCTGTGTTAGACTTTCGGCTAGCTCTTCAGGGTAGGCTCGGAATCGAAAATCAAGCGAGAATTTGGCTTTCCAGCACGTGGGGAACAGGAATATGTCTTTCTTTTTCATTTCTGAGGTGTTTGTCAAAAGTGATGTTTTTGGGCTGAATTGAGAACTAAGGCGAATTCCGTGTTAGACATTGGGCTTTCTCTTCAGGGAAAGCTCGGAATCAAAAATCAAGCGAAAATTCGGCTTTCCAGCCTGTGGGGAACAGGAATATGTGTTTCATTTTCATTTCTGAGGTGTTTGTCAAAAGTCATGTTTTTTGGCTGTATTGAGTCCTAAGGCGAATGCTGTGTTAGACTTTGGGCTAGCTCTTCAGGGTAGGCTCGGAATCAAAATTCAAACGAGAATTCGGCTTTCCAGCACGTGGGGAACAGGAATATGTGTTTCTTTTTCATTTCTGAGGTGTTTGTCAAAAGTGATGTTTTTGGGCTGAATTGAGAACTAAGGCGAATTCCGTGTTAGACATTGGGCTTTCTCTTCAGGGAAAGCTCGGAATCAAAAATCAAGCGAGAATTCAGCTTTCCAGCCTGTGGGGAACAGGAATATGTGTTTCATTTTCATTTCTGAGGTGTTTGTCAAAAGTCATGTTTTTTGGCTGTATTGAGTCCTAAGGCGAATGCTGTGTTTGACTTTGGGCTAGCTCTTCAGGGTAGGCTCGGAATCAAAATTCAAGCGAGAATTCAGCTTTCCAGCACGTGGGGAACAGGAATATGTGTTTCTTTTTCATTTCTGAGGTGTTTGTCAAAAGTGATGTTTTTGGGCTGAATTGAATCCTAAGGCGAATGCTGTGTTAGACTTTGGGCTAGCTCTTCAGGGTAGGCTCGGAATCGAAAATCAAGCGAGAATTCAGCTTTCCAGCATGTGGGGAACAGGAATATGTGTTTCTTTTTCATTTCTGAGGTGTTTGTCAAAAGTGATGTTTTTGGACAATTGAATCCTAAGGCGAATGCTGTGTTAGACATTGGGCTAGCTCTTTAGGGTAGGCTCGGAATCGAAAATCAAGCGAGAATTTGGCTTTCCAGCACGTGGGGAACAGGAATATGTCTTTCTTTTTCATTTCTGAGGTGTTTGTCAAAAGTGATGTTTTTGGGCTGAATTGAATCCTAAGGCGAATGCTGTGTTAGACCTTGGGCTAGCTCTCCAGGGAAAGGTCGGAATCAAAAATCAAGCGAGAATTCGGCTTTCCACCCCATGGGGAACAGGAATATGTGTTTCTTTTTCATTTCTGAGGTGTTTGTCAAAAGTGATGTTTTTGGGCTGAATTGAATCCTAAGGCGAATGCTGTGTTAGACTTTGGGCTAGCTCTTCAGGGTAGGCTCGGAATCGAAAATCAAGCGAGAATTCGGCTTTCCAGCACGTGGGGAACAGGAATATGTGTTTCTTTTTCATTTCTGAGGTGTTTGTCAAAAGTGATGTTTTTGGACTGAATTGAATCCTAAGGCGAATGCTGTGTTAGACTTTCGGCTAGCTCTTCAGGGTAGGCTCGGAATCGAAAATCAAGCGAGAATTTGGCTTTCCAGCACGTGGGGAACAGGAATATGTCTTTCTTTTTCATTTCTGAGGTGTTTGTCAAAAGTCATGTTTTTGGGCTGAATTGAGAAATAAGGCGAATGCTGTGTTAGACCTTGGGCTAGCTCTTCAGGGTAGGCTCGGAATCAAAATTCAAGCGAGAATTCGGCTTTCCAGCATGTGGGGAACAGGAATATGTGTTTCTTTTTCATTTCTGATGTGTTTGTCAAAAGTGATGTTTTTTGGCTGAATTGAGAACTAAGGCGAATTCCGTGTTAGACATTGGGCTAGCTCTTCAGGGAAAGGTCGGAATCAAAAATCAAGCGAGAATTCGGCTTTCCACCCCATGGGGAACAGGAATATGTGTTTCTTTTTCATTTCTGAGGTGTTTGTCAAAAGTGATGTTTTTGGGCTGAATTGAATCCTAAGGCGAATGCTGTGTTAGACTTTGGGCTAGCTCTTCAGGGTAGGCTCGGAATCGAAAATCAAGCGAGAATTCGGCTTTCCAGCACGTGGGGAACAGGAATATGTGTTTCTTTTTCATTTCTGAGGTGTTTGTCAAAAGTGATGTTTTTGGACTGAATTGAATCCTAAGGCGAATGCTGTGTTAGACTTTCGGCTAGCTCTTCAGGGTAGGCTCGGAATCGAAAATCAAGCGAGAATTTGGCTTTCCAGCACGTGGGGAACAGGAATATGTCTTTCTTTTTCATTTCTGAGGTGTTTGTCAAAAGTGATGTTTTTGGGCTGAATTGAGAACTAAGGCGAATTCCGTGTTAGACATTGGGCTTTCTCTTCAGGGAAAGCTCGGAATCAAAAATCAAGCGAAAATTCGGCTTTCCAGCCTGTGGGGAACAGGAATATGTGTTTCATTTTCATTTCTGAGGTGTTTGTCAAAAGTCATGTTTTTTGGCTGTATTGAGTCCTAAGGCGAATGCTGTGTTAGACTTTGGGCTAGCTCTTCAGGGTAGGCTCGGAATCAAAATTCAAACGAGAATTCGGCTTTCCAGCACGTGGGGAACAGGAATATGTGTTTCTTTTTCATTTCTGAGGTGTTTGTCAAAAGTGATGTTTTTGGGCTGAATTGAGAACTAAGGCGAATTCCGTGTTAGACATTGGGCTTTCTCTTCAGGGAAAGCTCGGAATCAAAAATCAAGCGAGAATTCAGCTTTCCAGCCTGTGGGGAACAGGAATATGTGTTTCATTTTCATTTCTGAGGTGTTTGTCAAAAGTCATGTTTTTTGGCTGTATTGAGTCCTAAGGCGAATGCTGTGTTTGACTTTGGGCTAGCTCTTCAGGGTAGGCTCGGAATCAAAATTCAAGCGAGAATTCAGCTTTCCAGCACGTGGGGAACAGGAATATGTGTTTCTTTTTCATTTCTGAGGTGTTTGTCAAAAGTGATGTTTTTGGGCTGAATTGAATCCTAAGGCGAATGCTGTGTTAGACTTTGGGCTAGCTCTTCAGGGTAGGCTCGGAATCGAAAATCAAGCGAGAATTCAGCTTTCCAGCATGTGGGGAACAGGAATATGTGTTTCTTTTTCATTTCTGAGGTGTTTGTCAAAAGTGATGTTTTTGGACAATTGAATCCTAAGGCGAATGCTGTGTTAGACATTGGGCTAGCTCTTTAGGGTAGGCTCGGAATCGAAAATCAAGCGAGAATTTGGCTTTCCAGCACGTGGGGAACAGGAATATGTCTTTCTTTTTCATTTCTGAGGTGTTTGTCAAAAGTGATGTTTTTGGGCTGAATTGAATCCTAAGGCGAATGCTGTGTTAGACCTTGGGCTAGCTCTCCAGGGAAAGGTCGGAATCAAAAATCAAGCGAGAATTCGGCTTTCCACCCCATGGGGAACAGGAATATGTGTTTCTTTTTCATTTCTGAGGTGTTTGTCAAAAGTGATGTTTTTGGGCTGAATTGAATCCTAAGGCGAATGCTGTGTTAGACTTTGGGCTAGCTCTTCAGGGTAGGCTCGGAATCGAAAATCAAGCGAGAATTCGGCTTTCCAGCACGTGGGGAACAGGAATATGTGTTTCTTTTTCATTTCTGAGGTGTTTGTCAAAAGTGATGTTTTTGGACTGAATTGAATCCTAAGGCGAATGCTGTGTTAGACTTTCGGCTAGCTCTTCAGGGTAGGCTCGGAATCGAAAATCAAGCGAGAATTTGGCTTTCCAGCACGTGGGGAACAGGAATATGTCTTTCTTTTTCATTTCTGAGGTGTTTGTCAAAAGTCATGTTTTTGGGCTGAATTGAGAAATAAGGCGAATGCTGTGTTAGACCTTGGGCTAGCTCTTCAGGGTAGGCTCGGAATCAAAATTCAAGCGAGAATTCGGCTTTCCAGCATGTGGGGAACAGGAATATGTGTTTCTTTTTCATTTCTGATGTGTTTGTCAAAAGTGATGTTTTTTGGCTGAATTGAGAACTAAGGCGAATTCCGTGTTAGACATTGGGCTAGCTCTTCAGGGAAAGGTCGGAATCAAAAATCAAGAGAGAATTCGGCTTTCCAGCCTGTGGGGAACAGGAATATGTGTTTCATTTTCATTTCTGAGGTGTTTGTCAAAAGTGATGTTTTTGGACTGAATTGAATCCTAAGGCGAATGCTGTGTTAGACTTTGGGCTAGCTCTTCAGGGTAGGCTCGGAATCGAAAATCAAGCGAGAATTCGGCTTTCCAGCCTGTGGGGAACAGGAATATGTGTTTCATTTTCATTTCTGAGGTGTTTGTCAAAAGTCATGTTTTTTGGCTGTATTGAGTCCTAAGGCGAATGCTGTGTTTGACTTTGGGCTAGCTCTTCAGGGAAAGGTCGGAATCAAAAATCAAGCGAAAATTCGGCTTTCCAGCCTGTGGGGAACATGAATATGTGTTTCATTTTCATTTCTGAGGTGTTTGTCAAAAGTCATGTTTTTTGGCTGTATTGAGTCCTAAGGCGAATGCTGTGTTAGACTTTCGGCTAGCTCTTCAGGGTAGGCTCGGAATCGAAAATCAAGCGAGAATTTGGCTTTCCAGCACGTGGGGAACAGGAATATGTCTTTCTTTTTCATTTCTGAGGTGTTTGTCAAAAGTGATGTTTTTGGGCTGAATTGAATCCTAAGGCGAATGCTGTGTTAGACCTTGGGCTATCTCTTCAGGGTAGGCTCGAAATCAAAATTCAAGCGAGAATTCGGCTTTCCAGCTCGTGGGGAACAGGAATATGTGTTTCTTTTTCATTTCTGAGGTGTTGGTCAAAAGTGATGTTTTTGGGCTGAATTGAGAAATAAGGCGAATGCTGTGTTAGACTTTGGGCTAGCTCTTCAGGGTAGGCTCGGAATCGAAAATCAAGCGAGAATTTGGCTTTCCAGCACGTGGGGAACAGGAATATGTCTTTCTTTTTCATTTCTGAGGTGTTTGTCAAAAGTGATGTTTTTGGGCTGAATTGAATCCTAAGGCGAATGCTGTGTTAGACCTTGGGCTAGCTCTTCAGGGTAGGCTCGGAATCAAAATTCAAGCGAGAATTCGGCTTTCCAGCCCGTGGGGAACAGGAATATGTGTTTCTTTTTCATTTCTGAGGTGTTGGTCAAAAGTCATGTTTTTGGGCTGAATTGAGAAATAAGGCGAATGCTGTGTTAGACTTTGGGCTAGCTCTTCAGGGTAGGCTCGGAATCGAAAATCAAGCGAGAATTCGGCTTTCCAGCACGTGGGGAACAGGAATATGTGTTTCTTTTTCATTTCTGAGGTGTTTGTCAAAAGTGATGTTTTTGGGCTGAATTGAGAACTAAGGCGAATTCCGTGTTAGACATTGGGCTTTCTCTTCAGGGAAAGCTCGGAATCAAAAATCAAGCGAAAATTCGGCTTTCCAGCCTGTGGGGAACAGGAATATGTGTTTCATTTTCATTTCTGAGGTGTTTGTCAAAAGTCATGTTTTTTGGCTGTATTGAGTCCTAAGGCGAATGCTGTGTTAGACTTTGGGCTAGCTCTTCAGGGTAGGCTCGGAATCAAAATTCAAACGAGAATTCGGCTTTCCAGCACGTGGGGAACAGGAATATGTGTTTCTTTTTCATTTCTGAGGTGTTTGTCAAAAGTGATGTTTTTGGGCTGAATTGAGAACTAAGGCGAATTCCGTGTTAGACATTGGGCTTTCTCTTCAGGGAAAGCTCGGAATCAAAAATCAAGCGAGAATTCAGCTTTCCAGCCTGTGGGGAACAGGAATATGTGTTTCATTTTCATTTCTGAGGTGTTTGTCAAAAGTCATGTTTTTTGGCTGTATTGAGTCCTAAGGCGAATGCTGTGTTTGACTTTGGGCTAGCTCTTCAGGGTAGGCTCGGAATCAAAATTCAAGCGAGAATTCAGCTTTCCAGCACGTGGGGAACAGGAATATGTGTTTCTTTTTCATTTCTGAGGTGTTTGTCAAAAGTGATGTTTTTGGGCTGAATTGAATCCTAAGGCGAATGCTGTGTTAGACTTTGGGCTAGCTCTTCAGGGTAGGCTCGGAATCGAAAATCAAGCGAGAATTCAGCTTTCCAGCATGTGGGGAACAGGAATATGTGTTTCTTTTTCATTTCTGAGGTGTTTGTCAAAAGTGATGTTTTTGGACAATTGAATCCTAAGGCGAATGCTGTGTTAGACATTGGGCTAGCTCTTTAGGGTAGGCTCGGAATCGAAAATCAAGCGAGAATTTGGCTTTCCAGCACGTGGGGAACAGGAATATGTCTTTCTTTTTCATTTCTGAGGTGTTTGTCAAAAGTGATGTTTTTGGGCTGAATTGAATCCTAAGGCGAATGCTGTGTTAGACCTTGGGCTAGCTCTCCAGGGAAAGGTCGGAATCAAAAATCAAGCGAGAGATTCGGCTTTCCACCCCATGGGGAACAGGAATATGTGTTTCTTTTTCATTTCTGAGGTGTTTGTCAAAAGTGATGTTTTTGGGCTGAATTGAATCCTAAGGCGAATGCTGTGTTAGACTTTGGGCTAGCTCTTCAGGGTAGGCTCGGAATCGAAAATCAAGCGAGAATTCGGCTTTCCAGCACGTGGGGAACAGGAATATGTGTTTCTTTTTCATTTCTGAGGTGTTTGTCAAAAGTGATGTTTTTGGACTGAATTGAATCCTAAGGCGAATGCTGTGTTAGACTTTCGGCTAGCTCTTCAGGGTAGGCTCGGAATCGAAAATCAAGCGAGAATTTGGCTTTCCAGCCACGTGGGGAACAGGAATATGTCTTTCTTTTTCATTTCTGAGGTGTTTGTCAAAAGTGATGTTTTTGGGCTGAATTGAGAACTAAGGCGAATTCCGTGTTAGACATTGGGCTTTCTCTTCAGGGAAAGCTCGGAATCAAAAATCAAGCGAAAATTCGGCTTTCCAGCCTGTGGGGAACAGGAATATGTGTTTCATTTTCATTTCTGAGGTGTTTGTCAAAAGTCATGTTTTTTGGCTGTATTGAGTCCTAAGGCGAATGCTGTGTTAGACTTTGGGCTAGCTCTTCAGGGTAGGCTCGGAATCAAAATTCAAACGAGAATTCGGCTTTCCAGCACGTGGGGAACAGGAATATGTGTTTCTTTTTTCATTTCTGAGGTGTTTGTCAAAAGTGATGTTTTTGGGCTGAATTGAGAACTAAGGCGAATTCCGTGTTAGACATTGGGCTTTCTCTTCAGGGAAAGCTCGGAATCAAAAATCAAGCGAGAATTCAGCTTTCCAGCCTGTGGGGAACAGGAATATGTGTTTCATTTTCATTTCTGAGGTGTTTGTCAAAAGTCATGTTTTTTGGCTGTATTGAGTCCTAAGGCGAATGCTGTGTTTGACTTTGGGCTAGCTCTTCAGGGTAGGCTCGGAATCAAAATTCAAGCGAGAATTCAGCTTTCCAGCACGTGGGGAACAGGAATATGTGTTTCTTTTTCATTTCTGAGGTGTTTGTCAAAAGTGATGTTTTTGGGCTGAATTGAATCCTAAGGCGAATGCTGTGTTAGACTTTGGGCTAGCTCTTCAGGGTAGGCTCGGAATCGAAAATCAAGCGAGAATTCAGCTTTCCAGCATGTGGGGAACAGGAATATGTGTTTCTTTTTCATTTCTGAGGTGTTTGTCAAAAGTGATGTTTTTGGACAATTGAATCCTAAGGCGAATGCTGTGTTAGACATTGGGCTAGCTCTTTAGGGTAGGCTCGGAATCGAAAATCAAGCGAGAATTTGGCTTTCCAGCACGTGGGGAACAGGAATATGTCTTCTTTTTCATTTCTGAGGTGTTTGTCAAAAGTGATGTTTTTGGGCTGAATTGAATCCTAAGGCGAATGCTGTGTTAGACCTTGGGCTAGCTCTCCAGGGAAAGGTCGGAATCAAAAATCAAGCGAGAATTCGGCTTTCCACCCCATGGGGAACAGGAATATGTGTTTCTTTTTCATTTCTGAGGTGTTTGTCAAAAGTGATGTTTTTGGGCTGAATTGAATCCTAAGGCGAATGCTGTGTTAGACTTTGGGCTAGCTCTTCAGGGTAGGCTCGGAATCGAAAATCAAGCGAGAATTCGGCTTTCCAGCACGTGGGGAACAGGAATATGTGTTTCTTTTTCATTTCTGAGGTGTTTGTCAAAAGTGATGTTTTTGGACTGAATTGAATCCTAAGGCGAATGCTGTGTTAGACTTTCGGCTAGCTCTTCAGGGTAGGCTCGGAATCGAAAATCAAGCGAGAATTTGGCTTTCCAGCACGTGGGGAACAGGAATATGTCTTTCTTTTTCATTTCTGAGGTGTTTGTCAAAAGTCATGTTTTTGGGCTGAATTGAGAAATAAGGCGAATGCTGTGTTAGACCTTGGGCTAGCTCTTCAGGGTAGGCTCGGAATCAAAATTCAAGCGAGAATTCGGCTTTCCAGCATGTGGGGAACAGGAATATGTGTTTCTTTTTCATTTCTGATGTGTTTGTCAAAAGTGATGTTTTTTGGCTGAATTGAGAACTAAGGCGAATTCCGTGTTAGACATTGGGCTAGCTCTTCAGGGAAAGGTCGGAATCAAAAATCAAGCGAGAATTCGGCTTTCCACCCCATGGGGAACAGGAATATGTGTTTCTTTTTCATTTCTGAGGTGTTTGTCAAAAGTGATGTTTTTGGGCTGAATTGAATCCTAAGGCGAATGCTGTGTTAGACTTTGGGCTAGCTCTTCAGGGTAGGCTCGGAATCGAAAATCAAGCGAGAATTCGGCTTTCCAGCACGTGGGGAACAGGAATATGTGTTTCTTTTTCATTTCTGAGGTGTTTGTCAAAAGTGATGTTTTTGGACTGAATTGAATCCTAAGGCGAATGCTGTGTTAGACTTTCGGCTAGCTCTTCAGGGTAGGCTCGGAATCGAAAATCAAGCGAGAATTTGGCTTTCCAGCACGTGGGGAACAGGAATATGTCTTTCTTTTTCATTTCTGAGGTGTTTGTCAAAAGTGATGTTTTTGGGCTGAATTGAGAACTAAGGCGAATTCCGTGTTAGACATTGGGCTTTCTCTTCAGGGAAAGCTCGGAATCAAAAATCAAGCGAAAATTCGGCTTTCCAGCCTGTGGGGAAACAGGAATATGTGTTTCATTTTCATTTCTGAGGTGTTTGTCAAAAGTCATGTTTTTTGGCTGTATTGAGTCCTAAGGCGAATGCTGTGTTTAGACTTTGGGCTAGCTCTTCAGGGTAGGCTCGGAATCAAAATTCAAACGAGAATTCGGCTTTCCAGCACGTGGGGAACAGGAATATGTGTTTCTTTTTCATTTCTGAGGTGTTTGTCAAAAGTGATGTTTTTGGGCTGAATTGAGAACTAAGGCGAATTCCGTGTTAGACATTGGGCTTTCTCTTCAGGGAAAGCTCGGAATCAAAAATCAAGCGAGAATTCAGCTTTCCAGCCTGTGGGGAACAGGAATATGTGTTTCATTTTCATTTCTGAGGTGTTTGTCAAAAGTCATGTTTTTTGGCTGTATTGAGTCCTAAGGCGAATGCTGGTGTTTGACTTTGGGCTAGCTCTTCAGGGTAGGCTCGGAATCAAAATTCAAGCGAGAATTCAGCTTTCCAGCACGTGGGGAACAGGAATATGTGTTTCTTTTTCATTTCTGAGGTGTTTGTCAAAAGTGATGTTTTTGGGCTGAATTGAATCCTAAGGCGAATGCTGTGTTAGACTTTGGGCTAGCTCTTCAGGTAGGCTCGGAATCGAAAATCAAGCGAGAATTCAGCTTTCCAGCATGTGGGGAACAGGAATATGTGTTTCTTTTTTCATTTCTGAGGTGTTTGTCAAAAGTGATGTTTTTGGACAATTGAATCCTAAGGCGAATGCTGTGTTAGACATTGGGCTAGCTCTTTAGGGTAGGCTCGGAATCGAAAATCAAGCGAGAATTTGGCTTTCCAGCACGTGGGGAACAGGAATATGTCTTTCTTTTTCATTTCTGAGGTGTTTGTCAAAAGTGATGTTTTTGGGCTGAATTGAATCCTAAGGCGAATGCTGTGTTAGACCTTGGGCTAGCTCTCCAGGGAAAGGTCGGAATCAAAAATCAAGCGAGAATTCGGCTTTCCACCCCATGGGGAACAGGAATATGGTGTTTCTTTTTCATTTCTGAGGTGTTTGTCAAAAGTGATGTTTTTGGGCTGAATTGAATCCTAAGGCGAATGCTGTGTTAGACTTTGGGCTAGCTCTTCAGGGTAGGCTCGGAATCGAAAATCAAGCGAGAATTCGGCTTTCCAGCACGTGGGGAACAGGAATATGTGTTTCTTTTTCATTTCTGAGGTGTTTGTCAAAAGTGATGTTTTTGGACTGAATTGAATCCTAAGGCGAATGCTGTGTTAGACTTTCGGCTAGCTCTTCAGGGTAGGCTCGGAATCGAAAATCAAGCGAGAATTTGGCTTTCCAGCACGTGGGGAACAGGAATATGTCTTTCTTTTTCATTTCTGAGGTGTTTGTCAAAAGTCATGTTTTTGGGCTGAATTGAGAAATAAGGCGAATGCTGTGTTAGACCTTGGGCTAGCTCTTCAGGGTAGGCTCGGAATCAAAATTCAAGCGAGAATTCGGCTTTCCAGCATGTGGGGAACAGGAATATGTGTTTCTTTTTCATTTCTGATGTGTTTGTCAAAAGTGATGTTTTTTGGCTGAATTGAGAACTAAGGCGAATTCCGTGTTAGACATTGGGCTAGCTCTTCAGGGAAAGGTCGGAATCAAAAATCAAGAGAGAATTCGGCTTTCCAGCCTGTGGGGAACAGGAATATGTGTTTCATTTTCATTTCTGAGGTGTTTGTCAAAAGTGATGTTTTTGGACTGAATTGAATCCTAAGGCGAATGCTGTGTTAGACTTTGGGCTAGCTCTTCAGGTAGGCTCGGAATCGAAAATCAAGCGAGAATTCGGCTTTCCAGCCTGTGGGGAACAGGAATATGTGTTTCATTTTCATTTCTGAGGTGTTTGTCAAAAGTCATGTTTTTGGCTGTATTGAGTCCTAAGGCGAATGCTGTGTTTGACTTTGGGCTAGCTCTTCAGGGAAAGG
>JALIGW010000418.1:0-35738 GCA_023053685.1 Diadophis punctatus similis
ATTCCCTGGGGCTACTTGAAGATGGGTGGACTTCAGCTCCCAGAATTCCCTGGGGCTACTTGAAGATGAGTGGCCTTCAACTCCCAGAACTCCCTGGGGCCCCTTGAAAATGGCTGGACTTCAGCTCCCACAATTCCCTGGGGCTACTTGAAGATGGGTGGCCTTCAGCTCCCAGAACTCCCTGGGGCCCCTTGAAAATGGCTGGACTTCAGCTCCCAGAATTCCCTGGGGCTACTTGAAGATGAGTGGCCTTCAACTCCCAGAACTCCCTGGGGCCCCTTGAAAATGGCTGGACTTCAGCTCCCACAATTCCCTGGGGCTACTTGAAGATGGGTGGCCTTCAGCTCCCAGAATTCCCTGCGGCCACTTGAAGATGGAATTCTGGGAGTTGAAGTCCAGCCATCTTCAAGTTTAACAGATTAACAGAGTTGGAAGGGACCTTGCAGGTCATCTAGTCCAACCCCCTGCTCAAGCAGGAGACTCTATATCTGCCTCTACCTAGGATTGAACTCACAACCTCCTGAATGTGAGGCAAGAGCTCCACCTCTAGGCCACAGCAGCATCATTGACAAAGGTTGACAAACACTTTTCTGAATAGTGACCACTGTCGTAATTAAGTGAATTATGGAGAACTTAAATCTGCTGGAATATGGGCAATCCTCGACTTACGACAGAGCTTAGCCCCTCATTTCTGTGGCTTAGCAAAGTGAAGCGAGCTTTGCCCCGTTTTGCGACCTTCCTTGCGCCAGTTGTTAAGCAAATCATGGCAGCGGTTAAGTGAGTAACTTAAGGTTGTTAAGTGAATCCGGCTTCCCCGTTGACTTGGCTTGCCTGAAGGTCGCAAAAGGGGATCCTGTGGCCCTGGGACACTGCGACCGTCGTAAATATGAGTCGGTTGCCAAACGTCTGAATTTTGATCACGTGACCATGGGGAGGCTGCAACGGTCGTAAGTGTGGAAAACGGTCCTAAGTCATGATTTTCAGTGCTGTTGGAACTTGGAACGGTCACTAAACAAGCTTGTTGTAAGTTGAGGACTACCTGTATGGTCTCCTTATTAAATTTCTGGATGTCCTCAGGGTTAAAAACTGGGCGGGGCTTCATTTGCCCCATGGCGGCTGCCATTTGACTGCATACCGTTTATGCCCCGCCCCCCTTCCCCAGTGGGTCTGGTTCATAGGGGCCAGTTATATCCCATAATACTACTAGAATTAGTCAGCACACCTGGAGAGGATCGATCTCGATGGTTTACTTTAGGGAATACTACAGGGTTGGACTGGATAACCTCTTAGGTCCCGTTCCAACTCTGATTCTAAAAAAAATGGACTGGACTGGTCAATGCAGAGACTGTGTTGAGTTTTGCTTGTGTCCAGACCTCTTCTGGCAGCTCCTGCCCCCTTTGGCAGCTGAGCGAACCCATAGCGCTCTGGGGCAGCTCACCTGATTGGTCATTGTCCCCCCCCCCCGTCCCCCCCATCCTGTGCCCTCCTGCAAACGTTTAGGACCCCTGGAGGTGAGGGGCGAGGGGAAGAGGAGGCGGTCTTTCCTCTGCCCTCTGGCTGTGAGAAGTGGGGGCTGGAGGAGGGGGAGGTCAGGGCTGGTCAAGCTGATGGGGAGGGGGGGTTGGTTTCTACAGGGGGCAGCAATGGAGGCCTGACCACTTTCAGAGAATGCTGGGTAAACTGGGGGAGGAGGAAGAGAAGGAGAAGGGGGAAGGAGGAAGGAAGAGGAAGGAGGAAGGAAAGGGAGGAGGAGGAGAAAGAGGAAGAGGAGAGTGGGGAGATGGAGGAGGAAGGGAGGAAGAGGAGAGGAGGAGGAGAAGGAAAGAAAGGAGAAGGAGGAAGAGGAGGGGGAAAGAGGAAGGAGGGGAGGAAGAGGAGAGGAGGAGCAGAAGGAGAAGAAAAAGGAGGAGGAGGAGAAAGAGGAAGAGGAGAGTGGGGAGGAGGAGGAGGAGGAAGGGAGGAAGAGGAAAGGAGGAGGAGGAGGAGAAGGAAAGGGAGGAGGAGGAGAAAGAGGAAGAGGAGAGTGGGGAGGAGGAGGAGGAAGGAAGGAAGAGGAGAGGAGGAGGAGGAAAGGAAGGAGAAGGAGGAAGAGGAGGGGGAAGGAAGAAGGAGGGGAGGAAGAGGAGAAGGAGAAGGAAAAGGAGGAGGAGGAGAAGGAGGAAGAGGAGAGTGGGGAGGAGGAGGAGGAGGAGGAAGGAAGGAAGAGGAAAGGAGGAGCAGAAGGAGAAGGAAAAGGAGGAGGAGGAGAAAGAGGAAGAGGAGAGTGGGGAGGAGGAGGAGGAGGAGGAAGGGAGGAAGGGAGGAAGAGGAAAGGAGGAGGAGGAGGAGGAAAGGAAGGAGAAGGGGAAGAGGAGGGGGAAGGAGGAAGGAGGGGAGGAAGAAGAGGGGAGGAGCAGAAGGAGAAGGAAAAGGAGGAGGAGGAGAAAGAGGAAGAGGAGAGTGGGGAGGAGGAAGGGAGGAAGAGGAGAGGAGGAGGAGAAGGAAAGGAAGGAGAAGGAGGAAGAGGAGGGAGAGAAGGTGGGATGGAGGAGAGAAGGGGAGGAGGAAGAGGGGAGAAGGAAGAAAGAGGAAAGGAAGGAGGAAGAGGAGAGGAGAAAGAAGGGAGGAAGAGGAAGAGGAGGGAGAGAGGGAGGGGAGTAGTAGAAAGGAAAGAAGGAGGGGGAGGAAGAAGAAAAGGAGGAGGAGGAGGAAGAGACTGAGTCAGAATGGAGCCTCCATAGCCCATTGCACTCTATTTCTGAACAGTCGACGCGGGCGGTGGCAGAGAACGAGGAAGGGGCGCAATGCCTCCCCACACTCCTTGCCACCTGGGAATCTGGGATCAAGCAGCTCTCCGTTCCCCCCTGTACCCCCCTCCTCTCTCCCTCCACAGCCCCGCCTTTTACTCGGGATCCCCCCTCCCCTTCCCCTGCCCTCCCCCCACCTGGCCGCCTGCCGGTTTTCCTGGACCTCAGTCCGTTCCCAGGAGCGTCTTTGCAGTTGGCAGCGCCCCGGCTTGGGAGACGGCCAAATCTCCGCTCCCGCCCTCCCCCTTCCCTCCTCCCCGCCCTTCCTCCCCCCTCCCCGGAGTTCTTCAAGGTGCCGGGGGAGGGGGGAGGGAAAGGGGGAGGGCAAACGCCAGCGGCCCCGCCGGATCCCCCCTTTCTCCGCGTGCCACGGGCGCGGCGCAATTGCGCGCTTGGGAAGGTGCCACCCGCCTCTCCAAGCGAAGGGCGTTGAAGCTCCGGAAAAGCCCCGTCTTCCCCGGGTGGGGGGTGTTAAGCCGGGGGACCCTTTGGGGAAGTCCTAGTTCCTGCCCCCCCCCCCACCGGCTCGGGGTCCCGCTCAGGCCGCCCCCCCACTTATCCCAGCGGGGGCACCTTGAACCTGTACCGCGCGCTTCACCGAATATTCAATACCTTCCTTTATCCAACCTGCTTCTTTCCTTGCCTTACTCCCTAGCCCCCTCCCCATTGATTGCTCACACACACACACACACACGTGTCAACCCCCGGGGTCTCTTCTAGCCTTGTTGGGGGGAGGGGGGAACCCCCCTCCCGTCCCACAAACCAGGGTAGCAAACAAAAAAAAAAGCGAAGCGCCTTTCATTTAATTACGCAGAGCTTCCTACAAATGCCCCACTTTTGAGAGATTTGGGAAGGGGGGGAGGATGAGAGGGAGGAGAGGGGATGGGGGTCAGCCCGGGCAGGGGCTCCGCGGCGACCCCTTCCCCCAAACCCCGCCATCCCCGCCGAGGAACCTCCGAGGGGCTTCCCTGGAGAGCGGCAATTGAACATTTGGAGTTGCGATCTGGAGGAGGAGGAGAGAGAGAGAAAAATAACACGAGGCGTTTTTATTGCCGGGAATAAATTTATTTATGGGTCTCGGAGAGTCCGCGAGGCCAAGCGAGGCTCCTCTCCGCCTCTCGCAAAAGAGCGCAATTGAATTTGTCGTTTGATGGGATGGATTGGGAGGTGAAGTCCGAGGACGGCTGGGGCGGGGAGGGGGGGCAGAGAAAGCGCTTGCCGAGCGCTGCCCCCCCCTCCCAGCGTGACTCAGGTGGCACTTGGGGGGGGACACTCCCTGGTGCCCCCACATACACAGTGCCCTCCAAATCAGCTGCCAGGATAAACGCGGCTTCCCCTTCTTCCAGATTCACTCAAAGGCTGGGGGGCACCTCTGGCTTAAAGCCCCCCACCCCACCCGGCTTTGCCCCCTCCCCAACGCACTCAAATCCGAGCCCTATAAATAATTTGCGTGGCTTTTGGGGAGGAACGCGCGCGGCCAAGTCCTTCCGAGTATATTGAAGGATAAGGGGCGCGCGTTTGATTTTTTTGGGGGGGGTATAAATGTTGTAAAAGAAAGAATGCCCCCCTCGCTGGGCCATGCCGTTCCCCTTCTTCCTCCTCCCCCCCATCCTTCCCACAGCCCGCAACTCCCCACGGATTTCTCTGCCCTTCATTTTGCATTGCGGCTCCGCTCTTGATGCGCGCGTTTGTCTTCTCCAAGGTTTAAATGATACAGCAGGGCAGGTTTCCCCCCCCCAAAAAAAATTCTAGATGTTGTCCAACGCTCCTGTCCTTCTCCCCACCCCCCACCCCCTAGGCTGGTCCTGCTGGGCCCAGGGGCGGGGGTCCTCCTCAAGCCCGCATCCCCCAGCCTCCTTCTCCTAAATTTTTTCGGGACAACCCTTCTGTGTTCCCAGCGCAACCCCAATGGTCCCCCCCTCATCCTTGTCCTGCAGTTTAGGGGATCGCCTCCCCCCACTGCTCAAGGGGGTGGGGGGGAGGGCTGAGATCCCTGCCCCACTGACCACTGCTTGGCTTTGCCTCCCCACGTCCCTGCGGTGTCGGAGAGCTATCGGGCCCAGGAAAACCAACACCTGAGCAGGCTACCACGTTCTGGGTCAGCCTTCTGCCTTCCTCCCTCCCTCTGTCCATCCATCAAGGCGGGTGGGGTGGGGATTCCTTCAAGCCTATATTCCACTGCCCCCCCCCCTCCCAGCATCCCCCTCCCTCCCTCCCTCGGCATCTGGGTAACCTTGTAGAAGCGAGCGCTCCCCTGTAACTGCAGCTGCCGCGTGCGAGGCGGGGAGTGTGTGGGGAGGGGAGGGGAGGGGAGGGAGGGGCACAGGCAGGCCTCGGGGCCACCCCAGGCCGGCTGGGGGGGAGGGGGGAGGTGCTCTTTTGCAACCCTGGCAAAATCACCTTGAACTCTCCCCCCCCCGCCTTGCTAGGCTGGGATTGAAGGGGGGGGACGTTCAGAGGCTGGGGGTTTTGGGGTCCGCGGTGGTGGGGCCTTTCTTCCCCCCCCAAATCCGGTGCCCCCATTTTTATCTGGGGAAGGTCATCCCTTGCTAGGGTCGGAAAGCCAAGAGGTGCCCAAAGCACGTGCAGAATCCTCTCCGGATCCCTTCAGGATCGGGAGGGGTGGGGGGAAATGCCCCCCCTCCCCCCCTCCCCGGCCTTGTGCCCGATGTCTGAGGATTTACTGCAGTGCAAAAAAACTAAGAAAGAAAGAAACTCTCCCCCTCCCCCAGCGCCGGTTCGCAATCCAGGTTTAAATGAGCCCAGGAAGAGGGAGGGGGGGAATCGATGAAGAACCGTGTCAGGCAATTCACAGGAGAAATGGGGGCTTTCCCCCCCTTCTCCACCTGACCTTCCAGATGCGGGGAGGGGGAGGGTTGCCAACACCCAGCGAGAAGGGAATGGCCCGGCTTTAGATTTAGATTTATTTTTAGAGTTGGAAGGGACCTTGTAGGTCATCTAGTCCAACCCCCTGCTGAAGCAGGCTTCCTTGGGGAGGGGGTGGGATAGGGGTGGGGTAGAACTAAGGCCAATCCCAACAGGCCTCTTGGACGCTGCAGGACCCCCCTCCCGGGGTCAAGGCGCCTCCCCACCCCAAGAACAGAAACGAGGCCGCCTGCAAGCCATGCCACGGGTGGATTCTGGGGGATCAAGTGGGCTGAGGATAAATTAGGGAGCCCCCTTTCCCCTCCCACCTCTGCGGTTTTGCACGCTTGGTCCCCCCCACCCATTTTAAGGGAGGGGTTTCGGGAACGAAGATCGGTTATGTCACCTTCCTTGCGGATGGCGCAGAACTTGTGGCTGTCGCATCCTGAAGCAAAATGGAATTAGAGAGGATCAGAAGATTGGCACGACCCCGTCTCCGGGCGGGTTGGGGGTGGGGGGTGGGCTTAAAAAAACGTGGGGTGGGGTGGGGAGGTTGTTTTCCCTCTGTGTCAGCTGGGGTGGGGTGGGGGGGTTGGAATACTCTGTACAGGCTTTGGGGGAAAGTCTAGTAGTGGCACCCAGGCTAAAAATCAGGAGGCTGGGAATTCTAGTTCTGCCTTAGGCGTGAAAGCAGGCTGGGTGATTTGGGGGCAATCACCAGGAGTCTGGGAATTCTAGTTCAGCCTTAGGCATGAAAGACGGCTGGGTGATTTGGAGCCAATCACCAGGAGTCTGGGAATTCTAGTTCTGCCTTAGGCATGAAAGCCGGCTGGGTGATTTGGGGCCAATCACCAGGAGTCTGGGAATTCTAGTTCAGCCTTAGGCATGAAAGCCGGCTGGGTGATTTGGGGCCAATCACCAGGAGTCTGGGAATTCTAGTTCAGCCTTAGGCATGAAAGCCGGCTGGGTGATTTGGGGCCAATCACCAGGAGTCTGGGAATTCTAGTTCTGCCTTAGGCATGAAAGCCGGCTGGGTGATTTGGGGCCAATCACTAGGAGTCTGGGAAGTCTAGTTCTGCCTTAGGCATGAAAGCCGGCTGGGTGATTTTTTTGAGCCAATTACCAGGAGATGGTGAGTTCTAGTTTTGCTTTAGGCATAAAAGCCAGGTGGATGGTTTTGGGCCAATCACTAGGAGACGGTGAGTTCTAGTCCCACCTTAGGCATGATAACTGGTGGCTGGGTGACTTTGAGCCAGTCCCTCGCTCTCAACCCAACGCACCTGACAGGGTTGTTGTTGAAGAGGAAAGCGTATTGGGGTGTGTTTGCCGCCTTAAGTTATTTATAAAGGTAATACAGGTAGCATTTTAATTTTTTTTAAAAAAGAAACAGGATGTTCTTGTACACCCCTGGAGTGTTTTGGAATAAAATCCGATTCCAGGACGTTATGCGCTATAGACTTCTCCGTTGCTGGACTGAGCATGTGCAGAGGGCCAAACGATGCTCCAGGGGCGCTTGGGGGCATCTCTGTGGCATCAGACTGGCACCAATAAGAAGTGTAAGAGATACCCCTTCTCGGGTGTCACCCCTTTCTTCTTAGGCTCCTCTCCTCTTCCGGTTGGTTGGGCCTCAGTGTTCCCCTTCTGTGAAATGGGCATACCCCTGACTGAGAGACCTGGGGACTGGAGGCGAAAGTCTTTAAAACTCATAGGATTTACTCGGTTACCAGAGAGTCTGACGCACAGGGATGGGTCCTGGGTTCAGGTTCTGGGCTCCACCTAAAGAAATGATGCCTGAAACCCCCCAGCATGGCTCATGGTAAGAATTACGTGGCCAGACCCCCCCACCCCCACCCCCAAATTAGCTGTCCACTCCTTTGGACAACCCCGTTTTCTCTCCCCATGGTGAGCCATGCGGCGTCCATCTGGCGCTCGGAGGTTGCGCTGTCTACAAGACAAAGTCGCCTCTGGTCGCGTACAGAGAGTTGTCCACGCAGCTTTCTGAGCATGTGCAGAGAACCCCAGATGGGACTTAGGTGAAGGCCAAAGACGGAGCAGCAATTAGACCAGGGGGCATGTAACTATGGCCCCTTTAAGACCTGTGGACTTCAACTCCCAGAATTCCTGCGCCGGCCGGCTCAGGAATTCTGGGAGTTGAAGTCCACAGGTCTTAACGGGGCCATTGTTGCCCTGAATTAGCCTAATCCGAATTCAGTCTAGGATGGGAAAAAAGGATGCAGGAAGATACTTAAAACGACCCAACATTTCTGGGCATGATGTGGAAGGGAAGCCTCCCTGTCACGTTTACATGGTTCGCTTCCAATCCTGTATTTCTGTGTTTCTTGACTGTCCTACCTCGGAGGGCTGCTAGCGTGATCCAAAAGGAAATTTCTGCTGGAATGGTTTGGCAGCTGGCCTCCACTTAGGGGATCCAGGTGGGTCTAGGGGTTAATGCGCTGGGTTAGATAATGGGAGATGGTGAGTTCTAGTTTGCCTTAGGCATGAAAGCCGGCTGGGTGACTTTGGACCAATCACCAGGAGACTGGGAGTTCTAGTCCCGCCTTAGCCATGATATGGCTGGGTGACTTTGAGTGACTTTGAGCCAATCACCAGGAGATGGTGAGCTGTAGTCCCGCCTTAGGCATGAAAGCAGTTAGGTGACATTGGGCCAATTGCTAGGCGACTGGAAGTTCTAGTCCTGCGTTAGACATGGAAAAATAGCCTTGTGAGTTTGGGCCAATCACCAGGAGATGGTGAGTTCTAGTCCCGCCTTAGGCATGAAAGCAGTTAGGTGACGTTGGGCCAATTGCTAGGCGACTGGAAGTTCTAGTCCTGCGTTAGACATGGAAAAATAGCCTTGTGACTTTGGGCCAATCACCAGGAGACAGTGAGTTCTAGTCCCGCCTTAGGCATGAAAGCAGTTAGGTGACATTGGGCCAATTGCTAGGCGACTGGAAGTTCTAGTCCTGCGTTAGACATGGAAAAATAGCCTTGTGAGTTTGGGCCAATCACCAGGAGATGGTGAGTTCTAGTCCCACCTTAGGCATGAAAGCAGTTAGGTGACGTTGGGCCAATTGCTAGGCGACAGGAAGTTCTAGTCCTGCGTTAGACATGGAAAAATAGCCTTGTGACTTTGGGCCAATCACCAGGAGATGGTGAGTTCTAGTCCCACCTTAGGCATGAAAGCAGTTAGGTGACGTTGGGCCAATTGCTAGGCGACAGGAAGTTCT
This sequence comes from Diadophis punctatus similis, assembly GCA_023053685.1. Lineage (NCBI taxonomy): Eukaryota > Metazoa > Chordata > Lepidosauria > Squamata > Dipsadidae > Diadophis > Diadophis punctatus. The sequence goes on from JALIGW010000418.1 coordinate 8,879, forward strand.
AGTCCTGCGTTAGACATGGAAAAATAGCTTTGTGACTTTGGGCCAATCACCAGGAGACAGTGAGTTCTAGTCCCGCCTTAGGCATGAAAGCAGTTAGGTGACGTTGGGCCAATTGCTAGGCGACTGGAAGTTCTAGTCCTGCGTTAGACATGGAAAAATAGCCTTGTGAGTTTGGGCCAATCACCAGGAGACAGTGAGTTCTAGTCCCGCCTTAGGCATGAAAGCAGTTAGGTGACGTTGGGCCAATTGCTAGGCGACTGGAAGTTCTAGTCTTGCGTTAGACATGGAAAAATAGCCTTGTGACTTTGGGCCAATCACCAGGAGATGGTGAGTTCTAGTCCCACCTTAGGCATGAAAGCAGTTAGGTGATGTTGGGCCAATTGCTAGGCGACAGGAAGTTCTAGTCCTGCGTTAGACATGGAAAAATAGCTTTGTGACTTTGGGCCAATCACCAGGAGACAGTGAGTTCTAGTCCCGCCTTAGGCATGAAAGCAGTTAGGTGACATTGGGCCAATTGCTAGGCGACTGGAAGTTCTAGTCCTGCGTTAGACATGGAAAAATAGCCTTGTGAGTTTGGGCCAATCACCAGGAGATGGTGAGTTCTAGTCCCACCTTAGGCATGAAAGCAGTTAGGTGACGTTGGGCCAATTGCTAGGCGACAGGAAGTTCTAGTCCTGCGTTAGACATGGAAAAATAGCCTTGTGAGTTTGGGCCAATCACCAGGAGATGGTGAGTTCTAGTCCCGCCTTAGGCATGAAAGCAGTTAGGTGACGTTGGGCCAATTGCTAGGCGACAGGAAGTTCTAGTCCTGCGTTAGACATGGAAAAATAGCCTTGTGAGTTTGGGCCAATCACCAGGAGACAGTGAGTTCTAGTCCCACCTTAGGCATGAAAGCAGTTAGGTGACGTTGGGCCAATTGCTAGGCGACAGGAAGTTCTAGTCCTGCGTTAGACATGGAAAAATAGCCTTGTGACTTTGGGCCAATCACCAGGAGATGGTGAGTTCTAGTCCCACCTTAGGCATGAAAGCAGTTAGGTGACGTTGGGCCAATTGCTAGGTGACAGGAAGTTCTAGTCCTGCGTTAGACATGGAAAAATAGCCTTGTGAGTTTGGGCCAATCACCAGGAGATGGTGAGTTCTAGTCCCGCCTTAGGCATGAAAGCAGTTAGGTGACGTTGGGCCAATTGCTAGGCGACAGGAAGTTCTAGTCCTGCGTTAGACATGGAAAAATAGCTTTGTGACTTTGGGCCAATCACCAGGAGACAGTGAGTTCTAGTCCCACCTTAGGCATGAAAGCAGTTAGGTGACATTGGGCCAATTGCTAGGCGACTGGAAGTTCTAGTCCTGCGTTAGACATGGAAAAATAGCTTTGTGACTTTGGGCCAATCACCAGGAGATGGTGATTTCTAGTCCCACCTTAGGCATGAAAGCAGTTAGGTGACGTTGGGCCAATTGCTAGGCGACAGGAAGTTCTAGTCCTGCGTTAGACATGGAAAAATAGCTTTGTGACTTTGGGCCAATCACCAGGAGACAGTGAGTTCTAGTCCCGCCTTAGGCATGAAAGCAGTTAGGTGACATTGGGCCAATTGCTAGGCGACAGGAAGTTCTAGTCCTGCGTTAGACATGGAAAAATAGCCTTGTGACTTTGGGCCAATTACCAGGAGATGGTGAGTTCTAGTCCCACCTTAGGCATGAAAGCAGTTAGGTGACGTTGGGCCAATTGCTAGGCGACAGGAAGTTCTAGTCCTGCGTTAGACATGGAAAAATAGCCTTGTGAGTTTGGGCCAATCACCAGGAGACAGTGAGTTCTAGTCCCACCTTAGGCATGAAAGCAGTTAGGTGACGTTGGGCCAATTGCTAGGCGACTGGAAGTTCTAGTCCTGCGTTAGACATGGAAAAATAGCCTTGTGACTTTGGGCCAATCACCAGGAGATGGTGAGTTCTAGTCCCACCTTAGGCATGAAAGCAGTTAGGTGACGTTGGGCCAATTGCTAGGAGACAGGAAGTTCTAGTCCTGCGTTAGACATGGAAAAATAGCTTTGTGACTTTGGGCCAATCACCAGGAGACAGTGAGTTCTAGTCCCACCTTAGGCATGAAAGCAGTTAGGTGACATTGGGCCAATTGCTAGGCGACTGGAAGTTCTAGTCCTGCGTTAGACATGGAAAAATAGCCTTGTGAGTTTGGGCCAATCACCAGGAGACAGTGAGTTCTAGTCCCGCCTTAGGCATGAAAGCAGTTAGGTGACGTTGGGCCAATTGCTAGGCGACTGGAAGTTCTAGTCCTGCATTAGACATGGAAAAATAGCCTTGTGAGTTTGGGCCAATCACCAGGAGACAGTGAGTTCTAGTCCCACCTTAGGCATGAAAGCAGTTAGGTGACGTTGGGCCAATTGCTAGGCGACTGGAAGTTCTAGTCCTGCGTTAGACATGGAAAAATAGCCTTGTGAGTTTGGGCCAATCACCAGGAGATGGTGAGTTCTAGTCCCACCTTAGGCATGAAAGCAGTTAGGTGACGTTGGGCCAATTGCTAGGCGACTGGAAGTTCTAGTCCTGCGTTAGACATGGAAAAATAGCCTTGTGAGTTTGGGCCAATCACCAGGAGATGGGGAGTTCTAGTCCCGCCTTAGGCATGAAAGCAGTTAGGTGACGTTGGGCCAATTGCTAGGCGACTGGAAGTTCTAGTCCTGCGTTAGACATGGAAAAATAGCCTTGTGAGTTTGGGCCAATCACCAGGAGACAGTGAGTTCTAGTCCCACCTTAGGCATGAAAGCAGTTAGGTGACGTTGGGCCAATTGCTAGGCGACTGGAAGTTCTAGTCCTGCGTTAGACATGGAAAAATAGCCTTGTGAGTTTGGGCCAATCACCAGGAGATGGTGAGTTCTAGTCCCACCTTAGGCATGAAAGCAGTTAGGTGACGTTGGGCCAATTGCTAGGCGACTGGAAGTTCTAGTCCTGCGTTAGACGTGAAAGCCAGCTCGGGGACTTTGGCCTAGTCCCTCTCTCAGCCCAACCCACCTGATAGGGTTGTTGTTGTTGTGGAGGGAAAGAGGAGGAGGAGGACGTGTTGCATATATGCCCCGAGGAGAGTGTTTCTTTTTGAAAATAATAACGGCAGGATACAACTTGGTATATCGCCTGGTGGCCCCCCATCCAGCTAAATCTTTTTTTCCTTTAGCTTCTAAATCAGCGAGACTCCCCCACTCCATCCCCCCCCCAAAAAACCTCCCATATCTCCATGAAGGAACCAACGAGGCTCTTCTGTTCCCTCCCTTTGGTTAAAAGGCATAAAATTGAAGCATTTCCCCCTCTTCCAATCCCCCCCGCCTTCACCCCACATTAGCTGATTAAAAAAATCTCTGGGTGGTGGCTGGTTAAAGAGACCTATTTTTCTTAGCTTAGGCTAATTTGACTAAGTGCCTTCGGTCCCAGCGTCCGCTTCCAAATGCCAGGGCCAGAAGGCGATTTTTTTTTTTAAAAAAAATAAAAAATAAAATAAAATAAAACCAAGCTTTTGTCACCGTCCCCAGCTTTGCTTCCAAGACCTGTCAAAAGATTTTGGGGGAAGAGAAGAAGAAGAAGAAAAGTGTGCCAAGAAAAAGCACCTTTCCAGATAGAGATGTCCTTAAAGGGTTTTCTTGGCTGCTATGCCAGGCGCCGGAGAGAAAAATCAAAATATTATTTTCCTCCTTCCTTCCGCGCCGCTGGTTTTGCATTGGTACCCCGGATCACCTCCGGGGGGGGACGGGCCAGTGACAAATGGGGTGGTGGTGGTGGTGTCAGTTTGGGTTTAATTTTGAGAGCCCGGTCTGCGCTGTGCGTGCCCTGGGTCGAAAGGCCCCTTGGCTGGTGTTGCATCAATGCCACGTTTTGGGGGGTGCTTGGGGGAAGGAGAAGCGGGCACGAGGGACCCTCGATCGGAGGGAGCAAGAGAGCCGGTTCCGTAGGTGGGTGGACTTCAACTCCCAGGAGCTGGGCTGCCTGGGGAATTCTGGGAGTTGAAATCCACCTGTCTTAAAAGTTGCGCCTGGTTGTGAAAAATGGATGCGGGCAATTGACGGTGGGCTTTTTTTTTTGAGGGGGGGTGGGGAGAAAAGCATTGAAACCTGACTTTTTAAGGAAGGAATTAATTGAGAAAGTCATTATTGGGCTTTTTATATTAGTGGAAGAAATAATTCACATCTGAGAAGACAGGTGTCTTCCTTCCTTCCTTCCTTCCTTCCCCTTCTTTCCCTCTCTCCTTCCTTCCTTCCTCCTTCCTCCCTTCCTCTTCTCCTTCCTTCCTTCCTTTCTTCCTTCCTTCCTTCCTTCCTTCCTTCCTTCTTTCTTTCTTTCTTTCTTTCTTTCTTTCTTTCTTTCTTTCTTTCTTTCTCCTTCCTTCCTTCCTTTCCTTCCTTCCCCTTCTTTCCCTCTCTCCTTCCTTCCTCCTTCCTCCCTTCCTCTTCTCCTTCCTTCCTTCCTTTATTTCTTCCTTCCTTCCTTCCTTCCTTCCTTCCTTCCTTATTTCTTCTTTCTTTCTTTCTTTCTTTCTTTCTTTCTTTCTTTCTTTCTTTCTTTCTTTCTTTCTTTCTTTCTTCTTCTTTCTTTCTTTCTTTTCTTTCTTTCTCCTTCCTTCCTTATCCCCTCTCCCTGCCTCTTTCCATTCATCCATCCTTCCTTCTGTCCTTCTCTCCCTCCCTCCTTCCTTCCTTCCTTCCCTCCCTCCCTCCCTCCTTCCTGTCCTGGGTATGGTTGTGGGTCTTTTATGACCCTGTGTCACAAAAAAGTAAGGTTCTACATTTAGGCAAGAAAAGCAAAATGCACAGGTACAGTATATGTGGTACCTTGCTCAACAGTAGTAACTGTGAGAGGGACCTTGGAGTCCTGGTGGATGATCACTTAAATAGGAGCCAGCCGTGTGCAGCAGCTGCCAAAAAAGCCAACACAGTTCTAGGCTGCATTAACAGAGGGATAGAATCAAGATCACGCAAAGTGTTAATACCACTTTATAATGCCTTGGTAAGGCCACACTTGGAATCCTGCATACAGTTTTGGTCGCCACGATGCAAAAATAATGTTGAGACTCTAGAAAGAGTGCAGAGAAGAGCAACAAAGAGGATTAGGGGACTGGAGGCTAAAACATATGAAGAACGGTTGCTGGAACTGGGTATGTCTAGTTTAATGAAAAGAAGGACCAGGGGAGACATGATAGCAGCCTTCCAATATCTCAGGGGTTGCCACAGAGAAGGGGGAGTCAAACTATTCTCCAAAGCACCTGAGGGTAGAACAAGAAGCAATGGGTGGAAACTAAACAAGGAGAGAAGTAACTTAGAACTAAGGAGAAATTTCCTGACAGTTAGAACAATTAATCAGTGGAACAGCTTGCCTCCAGAAGTTGTGAATGCTCCAACACTGGAAGTTTTTAAGAAGGTGTTGGATAACCATTTGTCTGAAGTGGTGTAGGGTTTCCTGCCTAGGCAGGGGGTTGGACTAGAAGACCTCCAAGGTCCCTTCCAACTCTATTAGTCTGTTTTCTGTGCCAGCCAAAGAGTCCCAGTAAGAAGATCAGTAAATCAGGAGGAAATTGACAACGCCAATTCCTCTTAGAAGGCGAAGGGCGGGGGTGGCAGGGACTTTGTGCCCCACCGTCCCCCTGTTTCCCCCCCCCACCCTTAATGGGCATCTGTGAAGCAGGACCCCAAAGGCTGGGGCAGGGGTGGCAGCGGCTTCACTGGGGCTGGCCCAGTCTCAAAGCCGCAGGAGGAGGGAGCGGAGATGCCTCCCTCGTCCCTGGCCAGGATAGATACCCATCCCCACCCCCACCCCCACCCCCGCTGGTGCTTCTTGCTGCCTCAGCTGCTCCAGGTGCCAGGAGGGCCATCCATCATCCAGATGGGGGGGGTCCATGGAGGCTGTGGGAGCGAAGGGGGGGAGCGCAGAAAAGAAGGAGGGAGCCGGGACAGGTCCGAAGGGCTGCAGGTCGGCTGCCTTGGCACAGAAGGGAAGGGTGGGAAAATCCCTGCTGGGTGGGCAGGAATGGCTGAGGCAGGGCAGGCACCGGGCTTCCACTGGGCAAGCTGGAGGGAGGGGGGACATTAACAGGGGCACTCAGGCCTTCCTGCCACCCTCTGCCCTCCCTCCCTCTTTTCTACTCTTTCTTTCTTTCTTTCCTTCCCCACTCCTTCCATTCTTCCTTCCTCTTTTCTATCTTCCTTCCTTCCCACCATCCTTCCTTTCCCTTTTCTATTTTCTTTCCTCCCTCCCTCCTTTCCTTCCTTCCTTCATCTTCCTTCTTTTTCATTCTCATCACTTTTTTCCTTCCCTCTTTCCTTCCTTCCTTCCTTCCTTCCTTCTTTCCTCTTTTTAATCTTCCTTCCTTCTCACTCTCATCACTTTCCTTCCTCCCTCCCTCCCTCCCTCCCCCTCCCTTTCCTTCCTTCCTTCCTTCCTTCCTCTTTTTAATCTTCCTTCCTTCTCACTCTCATTACTTTTCTTCCTCCCTCCCTCCCTCCCTTTCCTCCCTCCCTCCCTTTCCTTCCTTCCTTCCTTCCTTCCTCTTTTTAATCTTCCTTCCTTCTCACTCTCATCACTTTCCTTCCTCCCTCCCTCCCTCCCTCCCTCCCCCTCCCTTTCCTTCCTTCCTTCCTTCCTTTTTAATCCTTCCTTCTCTCTCATCACTTTTCTTCCTCCCTCCCTCCCTCCCTTTCCTTCCTTCCTTCCTTCCTTCCTCTTTTTAATCTTCCTTCCTTCTCACTCTCATCACTTTTCTTCCTCCCTCCCTCCCTCCCTTTCCTTCCTTCCTTCCTTCCTTCCTTCCTTCCTTCCTTTTTAATCTTCCTTCCTTCTCACTCTCATCACTTTTCTTCCTCCCTCCCTCCCTCCCTTTCCTTCCTTCCTTCCTTCCTCTTTTTAATCTTCCTTCCTTCTCACGCTCATCACTTTTCTTCCTTCCTAACTCCCTCCCTTCCTCCCTTCCTTCTTTCCTCCCTCCCTCCCTCCCTTCTTTCCTTCCTTCCTCTCTCCCTTCTTTTCTTCTTCCCTCCCTCCCTTTCCTCCCTCCCTCCCTCCCTTCCTCTTTTTAATCTTCCTTCCTTCTCACTCTCATCACTTTTCTTCCTCCCTCCCTCCCTCCCTTTCCTTCCTTCCTTCCTTCCTTCCTTCCTTTTTAATCTTCCTTCCTTCTCACTCTCATCACTTTTCTTCCTCCCTCCCTCCCTCCCTTTCCTTCCTTCCTTCCTTCCTTCCTTTTTAATCTTCCTTCCTTCTCACTCTCATCACTTTTCTTCCTCCCTCCCTCCCTCCCTTTCCTTCCTTCCTTCCTTCCTCTTTTTAATCTTCCTTCCTTCTCACGCTCATCACTTTTCTTCCTTCCTAACTCCCTCCCTTCCTCCCTTCCTTCTTTCCTCCCTCCCTCCCTCCCTTCTTTCCTTCCTTCCTCTCTCCCTTCTTTTCTTCTTCCCTCCCTCCCTTTCCTCCCTCCCTCCCTCCCTTCCTCTTTTTAATCTTCCTTCCTTCTCACTCTCATCACTTTTCTTCCTCCCTCCCTTTCCTTCCTTCCTTCCTTCCTTCCTTCCTTCCTTCCTTCCTTCCTTCCTTCCTTCCTTCCTTCCTTCCTCTTTTTAATCTTCCTTCCTTCTCACTCTCATCACTTTTCTTCCTCCCTCCCTTTCCTTCCTTCCTTCCTTCCTTCCTTTTTAATCTTCCTTCCTTCTCACTCTCATCACTTTTCTTCCTCCCTCCCTTTCCTTCCTTCCTTCCTTCCTTCCTTTTTAATCTTCCTTCCTTCTCACTCTCATTACTTTTCTTCCTCCCTCCCTCCCTCCCTTTCCTCCCTCCCTTTCCTTCCTTCCTTCCTTCCTTCCTTTTTAATCTTCCTTCCTTCTCACTCTCATCACTTTTCTTCCTTCCTAACTCCCTCCCTTCCTCCCTTCCTTCTTTCCTCCCTCCCTCCCTCCCTTCTTTCCTTCCTTCCTCTCTCCCTTCTTTTCTTCTTCCCTCCCTCCCTTTCCTTCCTTCCTTCCTTCCTTCCTCTTTCTAATCTTCCTTCCTTCTCACTCTCATCACTTTTCTTCCTCCCTCCCTTTCCTTCCTTCCTTCCTTCCTTCCTTCCTTCCTTCCTTCCTTCCTCTTTTTAATCTTCCTTCCTTCTCACTCTCATTACTTTTCTTCCTCCCTCCCTCCCTCCCTTTCCTCCCTCCCTTTCCTTCCTTCCTTCCTTCCTTCCTTTTTAATCTTCCTTCCTTCTCACTCTCATCACTTTTCTTCCTTCCTAACTCCCTCCCTTCCTCCCTTCCTTCTTTCCTCCCTCCCTCCCTCCCTTCTTTCCTTCCTTCCTCTCTCCCTTCTTTTCTTCTTCCCTCCCTCCCTTTCCTCCCTCCCTCCCTCCCTTCCTCTTTTTAATCTTCCTTCCTTCTCACTCTCATCACTTTTCTTCCTCCCTCCCTTTCCTTCCTTCCTTCCTCCCTTCCTTCCTCTTTTTAATCTTCCTTCCTTCTCACTCTCATCACTTTTCTTCCTTCCTAACTCCCTCCCTTCCTCCCTTCCTTCTTTCCTCCCTCCCTCCCTCCCTTCTTTCCTTCCTTCCTCTCTCCCTTCTTTTCTTCTTCCCTCCCTCCCTTTCCTCCCTCCCTCCCTCCCTTCCTCTTTTTAATCTTCCTTCCTTCTCACTCTCATCACTTTTCTTCCTCCCTCCCTTTCCTTCCTTCCTTCCTCCCGCCCTCCCTCCCCCTTGTCCATCAGGGAGACCTGGTGCCCCACTGCTCAGCTCAGAGCTCTGGCACTGGAGGGGCTGCTGAGCAAGCCCCCCCCCCCAGTGCCAATCACACGTTTTTTGGGTGTGTGTGTGTGAAGGTTGAAGAGGCTGAGCTGCCCACCTGCCCTCTTCCTGCATCCCTTTGGGAGCCACGTGGAAGGGGCTACAGAAGGCCCCTCTCTTCCTGGTTTTCGTCTTCTAAATCCGCCTGCCCCCCACCCCACCCCTTTCCAGATGTGTCCGCCACCACAATCCCCATAATGCCCAGCCCGCCTGTCCTCCCGCCTAGCCAGGACTGCCGGGGGGGTGGTGCGGCGGCCCCTCCTGAGCCTCGGAGGGCGCCCCGTTGGGGAAGCGCCCCGGGTGCCTCGCAGGAGCTCCGGGCTTTCGTTCAGCCCCCCAATAACCTCCCGCTCCCTTTCTCTTCTCTCGCCCCCCCATTCCCCCCCCCCTCCGCAGACCCGCAGCTGAAGGGCATCATCACCAAACTCTTCTGTCGGCACGGCTATTACCTGCAGGCGCACCCGGACGGCAGCATCGAGGGCACGCGGGAAGACGGCAGCGGGTTCAGTAAGCGCCCCCCCCCGGGTCTCTCTCTCTCTCTCGGGGTCCCTGCTTCCCCCACCCCCACCCCCCCGCTCCTTTCCTCTGAGCCCCTCCCGGACTTTGTTGCTGCCCCAGAACTCTGCCCCCCCCTCAATGGAAGGGGCAGAAAAGCAGCCGGTGGGGGGAACGACTAGAAGACCTCTAAGCTCCCTTTTAGCTTGGTTGTTCTGCTCCCACGGAAGGAGTTCTGCCAGCGGAAGGAGGGGGAGCCCCCAGCCCTACTCCCAAGCCTCCCCACTTCCATATCTGCAGGTTTTGGGGTCTCTTTCTGCCTCCCCCCCCAGTTCTGGCCGCGGCGGGAAGAAAGAGGACACGCCGCGATGGATGGTCTCTACCAGGCCGGTGTCTGTCCGGGCACGTGGCCCGTCCCGGCCCACAGACAGCCCGGTCCCGTCCCCGTTTCGCAGCTGCCTGGCGACCCACAAGCGGTTCTTCTCCCCCGGGAATAAGGGCCATATAGCGCACCTGGCTGGGAGATGCCGAATGCTTCCCTCTGCCCCCCCTCCCCCGGGATGGGTCTCATCCCCCCCCCCCGTCTACAGGGAGGTCAAAAAAGTCAAGATGGCCGCCCCTACCCTGCCTTGCAAAATCAGGATGCTCTTAAAGGGATTCCTGCCTTCCGGGTTCTGGCTGGCATCTTGACTTTTTTGACCGCAGATGGGAAGAAGGGCTGAGTATTACAACGACGGGCAGTCCTCGAACTTACAACCGCCCGTTTAGTGACCGTTCGAAGTTACAACGGCACTGACGAAAAGGGGATCGAGGACAGTTTTTCACACTGACGACCGTGGGCAGCGTCCCCGCGGTCACTTGGTCAAAATCCGGACGCTTGGGAAGGGACTCGGATTGACGACGGTCATGGTATCAGTTAACCCTAACCTTAATCAGTCCACGGGGAAGCCCGGGTCCACTTAACGACCGGGATACTCCCTAAACGACGTGCAGCAGTTCGCTTAGCAACAGTGGCCGAAAAATTGAAGCAAAACAACTGTCTTGCTTAGCAACAGAAAGATTAGGCTCGGTTACGGTCGTAAGTCAAGGACCACCTGTATTTGACTTCTCACAATCAGGAGGTTGTCAGTTCAGTCCTAGGTAGAGGCAGATGTAAGAGTCTCCTGCTTGGGCAGGGAATAATAATAATAATAATAATAATAATAATAATAATAATAATAATAATAATAATAATAATAATAATAATAATAATAATAATAATAATAATAATAATAATAATAATAATAATAATAATAATAATAATAAATAATAATAATAATAATAATAATAATAACAACAACAATAATAACAACAACAACAACAACAACAATAACAATAATAACAACAATAATAATAACAAGAAGAAGAAGAAGAAGAAGAAGAAGAAGAAGAAGAAGAAGAAGAAGAAGAAGAAGAACAACAACAACAACAACAACAACAACAACAACAACAACAACAAACAGAGTTGGAAGGGACCTTGGAGGTCTTCTAGTCCAACCCCCTGCTTAGGCAGGAAACCCTACACTACTTCAGACAAATGGGTTGGACTAGATGACCTGCAAGGTCCCTTCCAACTCTGTTAATCTATTATCTTACCTTTGAAATTTTGTGCCCCCCCCAACCCCACCCTAGGGACCGACCATGGGGGCTGGTCGTCCGAATTAAATTAAATTATCTTGCACAGGGTTATGGGTTTGAATTTCGCCCACTGGGGCGCCAACCTGGCCTGGACTGCTAGTTGCTGACCCCGGATACAGTAGCCAATGGGCTGGCCTCCCCTAGACCCTCCCCCCGGCGAGCCAACCCCTCCCCCCCACTTGCTCCTGGGGTACTTTATTGTCTGCATGATTTCTGAAGCCCCCCCCCCCCCGCTCCCTTCTCTCCCTGCCCCGCAGCCTTCTTCAACCTGATTCCCGTGGGGCTCCGAGTAGTGGCCATACAGAGTACCACGTCTGGGCAGTACGTCGCCATGAACGCCGAGGGCTACCTCTACAGCTCCGTGAGTACCCCGACCCCGCGGGGTCACTTTGGGGGATGTGCAACATGGGCTTCGTTATTCTCAAAACGGGCCGCTTTCTCTTTTGCCCACCTTCCTTCTTTATCTCCCACTTTCTCGTCCCCTATAACTGGAGTCTACCAAAGGGGGGGGGGGGCTTTAAGACCCCAAGGACGTCAACTCCAAAAATTCCTCAGCCGGCAAGAGTCTACCAGAATTCAGGATGGATGGGATAAGAACAAATGGGGCTACGTTACCTTTATCACTTTTTGGGGGGGGATAGGGTAACTTTCTTACCGTAGTAGACGGTGGGAATGCGGGAACCAATGTAATATATCTTGACTACAGCAAAGTGAAAAAAAAATGGCTGGGGAATTCTGGGAATTGTCCAGAGGTCTTAAAGTTCTCAAGTTTGGAGACCTATAACGGTTGATGGTCTTTCCCCTCCTGGCCCCCCAACCCTCCCTCTCTCTTTCACATCTGCTGGCCCCCAATTTCCACCCTTCCCACCAGCACAGCTGGGGAGGACCAGGTGCCACCCACAGTTGCCTAGAGCAGGGGTCCCCAACCTTTTCAGCTTTGTGAACCTATGGCAGGGAGAGGGGCTCGCCACTTCCACAGCCTGGTTCCGAACAGACTGATGGCCCAGTATTGGGCAGCGGTCCGGGGGTTGTGGACAGGGGGATTCCCCTGCCCAGGGTGCCAAACCAACCCAGTTCTCTCGTGCAAAACGGACATGAACAGAACACACCTGTCTGGTATCCAGCCTTCTCCCCCTGCCCCTTCTGCTCCCACCTACCCTCAACCTGTCCCTGCCACCCTCTCTCCCTCCCTTAGCCAAGTTTCTGGTGATATTTGGGTTCCCACCCACCCCACTTTATTCTCCACAGCAGTTCACGTATGGGGTGATTTGGGGGCCCTGTGTCAACCTTGGGAGGTGCTCCGGACCGAAAGCATGCCCGGTTGAATTAATTCTACTTTATAATAAAGTTCCAGCAAAAGAAACTTCCGAAATCAGAAAGCACCTCCGATAAAGCCCAGGAAACTTGGGAGGGTTTCTTTTAAGCTGTTTTTCCTCACTTCCTTATTTCTTGTCTGGGCTCAGCAACCGTTTATCTAACTGGTTTTTGTTTTGTTTTTTTAGTCTGTGACTCTTGTTTCTGTCTGCCAAGGTCACCATTACACTTAGAGCAGTGTTTGTCAACCTGGGTCACTTGAAGATGGGTGGAGTTCAACTCCCAGAATTCCAAAGCACCTGAGGGTAGAACAAGAAACAATGGGTGGAAACTAAACAAGGAGAGAAGCAACTTAGAACTAAGGAGAAATTGCGTAACAGTGAGAACAATTAACCAGTGGAACAACTTGCCTCCAGAAGTTGTGAATGCTCCAACACTGGAAGTTTTTAAGAAGATGTTAGATAACCATCTGTCTGAAGTGGTGGAGGGTTTCCTGCCTAAGCAGGGGGTTGGACTAGAAGACCTCCAAGGTCCCTTCCAACTCTGTTATTCTATTCTATTCTATTCTATTCTATTCTATTCTATTCTATTCTATTCTATTCTATTCTATTCCATTCCATTCCATATTTTCTATTCTATTCTATTCTATTCTATTCTATTCTATTCTATTCTATTCTATTCTATTCTATTCTATTCTATTCTATTCTATTCTATTCTAATTCTATTCTATTCTATTCTATTCTATTCCATTCCATTCCATTCCATTCCATTCCATATTTTCTATTCTATTCTATTCTATTCTATTCTATTCTATTCTATTCTATTCTATTCTATTCTATTCTATTCCATTCCATTCCATTCCATTCCATTCCATTCCATATTTTCTATTCTATTCTATTCTATTCTATTCTATTCTATTCTATTCTATTCTATTCTATTCTATTCTATTCTATTCCATTCCATTCCATTCCATTCCATTCCATTCCATTCCATTCCATATTTTCTATTCTATTCTATTCTATTCTATTCTATTCTATTCTATTCTATTCTATTCTATTCTATTCTATTCTATTCTATTCCATTCTATTCTATTCCATTCCATATTTTCTATTCTATTCTATTCTATTCTATTCTATTCTATTCTATTCTATTCTATTCTATTCTATTCTATTCTATTCTATTCTATTCTATTCTATTCCATTCCATTCCATTCCATTCCATATTTTCTATTCTATTCTATTCTATTCTTCAAGTGGTCCAGATTGACAAACACTGCTCTGGAATTCGATTTGAAAGAAGATTTGGGCATGGGAAGTGGGTCATAAACACACACACACATCCGCACGCACGCACACCCAGCCCCTGTTTATTCCTTTGTGTGGCACCCCTTCCTAGCTCCAAAGACCCTTCATTTCCAGCGGCCCCCACCCCAATAATGAGACTCAGAGGCTCCCTGGGCCCTCTGCGTTGCAAGGGAGAAGCTCCCTTAAGCTGCCAGTTTCCAAGTAACACCCAACAGGTCCAAATGAAGGAAACCACCACCACCCCACCCACAAATTAGGGTGGGTGGGAGCCAAGCACTTCCTAACACCCCCAACCCCACCACAGTTCCACCAGATGGTGGGTGAATTTTACACGCCTCTACAGGAAGTCCTGGACCAACGACTGTTTGTTTCGTGACCGAAGTTACAACTGAACAAAAGCGATTTACGACCGTGTTTCACACTTACGACCATTTTCAGCAGAGTCCTTGGTTAAAATTCAGATGCTGGGCCACCGGTTCCTATTTATGACGATCGCAGTGTCCCCGGGGTCACGTGATTCCCCTTTGGTGATTTTTTTTTCTGGCAAGCGAAGTCAAGGGGGAAGCCGGATTCACTTAACAACGCTTTTACTCGCTGAAGGATGGCAGCGATTCGCTTAACAACCGTGGCAACAAAGGTCGTAAAAATAGGGCAGAGCTCACTTAGCCATTGTCTCGCTTAGCAACGGGAATTTTTTCGGGCTCAATTGTGGTCCTAAGCTGAGGACTACCTGTAGATAGAATCGTAGGGCTGGAAGGTACTCAGAGGTCTTCTAGTCCAGCCCACTGCTCGAGGCGGGAGACAAGTGGAGATTCTGGGTTCAATTACGGCCGGAATTTCTTGTCCTTCTTCTACCCCTCCGTGTTTTCATCGCTCCTTCTGTTCTTCACGTATCCAGGACGGTCCATCTGAGAGAAATTTGGCCGGGGAGGGGGACGTTCCTGCATTCTTCCCCAAAAGCAGCAGAGAAAAGTGGGGGGGAGGAGAGAAAAAGGGGATGTTTTGTGCTGGGACATTTTGCTCTGATTAATGCTATGGCTCTTTGGCTTCCTTCCATCCCTCCATTCTGGGAAGGCCAAAATAATCATCATAAAATAATAATCATAAATCCAGCTGGATTATCATGGGGGTGAATTCTTGGAGGAATGCTGGGTTAGGCAGCGACGAGCATCGCCACCTGGTGGCCGCTCCCTGCTATGACGCCCCCCCATTTGGCCTAAATCCGGGCGAGAGGAGCCGGCTACGGAAAATCTTGTTTTTTAAGAAGGAAATGGAGGAATTTACAGAGGGATTAGCGGAGTAGGAACATGGTTTTGCCTTTAATCCTTTTGTAAAAAAATAATAATAATAATAATAATAAAAAATAAATTCCGCCTCCCAATCCTTTCGACCGATATGAAAAGGAAGATGCTTTTAAGATTGCGTGCCTTTTTTAAAAAAATCCCCGGCCTTAAACAAAAAAAAAGGATGGGTTATTTTACAGATGTTTTTTAGGGTCGGCCTCGAACCAAAACTGGGGGTGGCTTGTTAGTGAGACCGGCTGCATATCCATTTAATACCGGTGGTCCTTGAATTACGACCATCATGGAGCCCCAAGTTTACATGGCTGAGCGAGACATTTCTTAAGTTGAACTGTGCCCCTTATTACCACCTTTCTCACCGCCGTTGTTAAGGGAATCACGACAGCTGTCAAGTCACTCGCACGGTCGTTAAGTGACTCTGGATGTCCCCGTGGGCTTTGCTGGTCGGAAGGTCGCAAAAGGGGGACGCTTGCGACCGTCGTAAATATGAGTCGGTTGCCAAGGGTCTGAATTTTGATCACGGGAATGCTGGGGAATGCTGCAACGGTCGTAAGCGTGAAACACGGTCAGAAGTCCCTCCCCCCACGTGCCGTTGTAACTTTGAACGGTCGCTAAACGAATGTTTGCAAGTCAAGGACGATCTGTAAATCAGTAAGTTAAGACTTTTTTAAAAAAAAAATTGGCAAGCCAGTCAGAGGGGTTTCAGAGGGACCCCCCTAAAAAAAGAAGAGTTTGAACCCCGTATTCTGCCTTTGGTCGTTCTTTTCTGGCCCTCATTCCCGCACAAACAACCAGATCTACCAATGTAGAGTTCAGAGGTAGCTACTTTATTGTTTTCTGCCTGTAATACAGGAATCTTCCCAGATTCTCAAAGATCAGGCTCAAAGTCATTCAAAGGGAATCAGGCCTTATTGTCCTCCTCTGTTTACTTATCACAGGGGTGGGGAACTGTGGCCCCTTTTACGACCTGTGGACTTCAACTCCCAGAATTCTTGAGCCTCGGGAATTCTGGGAGTTGAAGTCCACCGGTCGTAAAAGGGCCAATGTTCTCCCTCTCTCGTAACAAGTCCAAACTGATTCTCCCTTTGATCCTTTCTCCCGATTGGTGGGCAGTAGGGCAGCTGGGTGCTCTATTAAGGGGAGGTGGTCGAGGGGGGGTCTTTCGAGGGGGGGGTCTTTCTCTTCCTGCAAGGCATAACCTTCCCCCCCCCCACCCCCCAGGCTCACTTCACCGCCGAGTGCCGTTTCAAGGAATGCGTCTTTGAGAACTACTACGTCACCTACTCCTCCACCCTGTATCGGCAACGGGAATCGGGTCGCTCCTGGTACCTGGGCATCAACCGGGAAGGGCAAGTGATGAAGGGAAACCGAGTCAAGAAGACCAAGGCCTCGGCCCACTTCCTCCCCAAACTGCTGGAAGGTAGGCGAGGGGCCTTGGGCAGCGGGGCAACTCCTCCCAAGCCCTAGAGCGGGTCGGTGGGGGGGGAGAGGGGTGGGGCAGGGAGGGCTCCGGAGAAGACTTTCAGTTGAAGGAATACAAGAAAGTCAGCTTGTCTTGAACGGCTGCTAGTTGTTGCCTGGAGTTTCTTCCTTCCGTCCTTCTCCCCTCCCTCTCTCCTTCTCTGCCTCTTTCTTTCTTTCTTTTTCTTTCTTTCTTTCCTTCTTTCTTTCTTTCTTTCTTTCTTTCTTTCCTTTCTTTCTTTCTTCCTTCCTTTCCTTCCTTCCTTCCTTTTTCCTTCTTGCTCTCCTTCCCTGCCTCTTTCTTTCCTCCCTCCCTCCCTTCTTCCCTTCCGCCCTCCTTCCCTGCCTTTCTTTCCTTCCTTCCTTTCTTTTTCCTTCCTTCCTTCCTTTCCTTCCTTCTTCCTTCTTGCTCTCCTTCCCTGCCTCTTTCTTTCCTCCCTCCCTTCCTTCTTCCCTCCCTCCCTCCTTCCCTGCCTCTTTCTTTCCTTCCTTCCTTTCTTTTTCCTTCCTTCCTTATCCCCTCCCTCCCTGCCTCCTTCCTTCCTTTCTTTTTCCTTCCTTCCTTATCCCATCCCTCCCTTCTTCCTTCCTGCTCTCTTTCCCTGCCTCTTTGTTTTCTCCCTCCCTCCCTTCTTCCCTCCCGCCCTCCTTCCCTGCCTCTTTCTTTCCTTCCTACCTTCCTTTCTTTCCTTTTCCTTCCTTCCTTATCCTCTCCCTCCCTGCCTCCTTCCTTCCTGCCTCCCTCCTTCCTTCCCTCCCTCCCTTCTTCCTTCCTGCTCTCCTTCCCTGCCTCTTTCTTTCCTCCCTCCCTCCCTCCCTTCTTCCCTCCCTCCCTCCTTCCCTGCCTCTTTCTTTCCTTCCTACCTTCCTTTCTTTTTCCTTCCTTCCTTATCCCCTCCCTTCCTGCCTCATTCTTTCTTTCCTTCCTTCTTTCTTTCCTTCCTTCTTCCCTCACGGCCTCTCTCTCTCTCCCTCTCTCTCTCTCCCTCCCCCCTTCCTTCCTTCCTTCCTTCCTTCCTTCCTTCCTTCCTTCCTTCCTTCCTTCATTTCTTCCCTTCTTTCTCTTATCTCTCCACAGTGGCTTTGTATCGGGAGCCTTCCCTGCACAACCTTTTCGAGCAAGGCCTGGCCAAGAAAGCCGAGGAGGGCGATGGGCCCCCCCGGAAGGAAGCCCCTGCAGCCACGTAGTCCTGAGGATCGGGTGGGGGCTGCCTCTCCTCCTCCACCCCCCACCCCCCCATTCTCCCCTTGCCAGCCCCTCTCAACCACACACCGCCTCCGAAACACACCTCCACGCATCTTCCACTCGGTTCTCAGGGTGGCTCCCCCCACCGGATCAGCCCCTGGCTTTCCTGACTTGCAAAGTATCAACTCAGGAGATCTACTGACGGGGGGGGGTTGTTTTCCCCTTCTGGGGCGAAGAGAGACGTTGCCTGCCCACAGGCGCCGTGGGACGAACCGCCAGCGTCTCCTGTCCTAAGCTATGGGGCCAAGACGGGGCCCAGCTCTCTGGGAGAGACCCCCTGGCCCTGCAAGGGGCTGACCCCCCTCTCCCCCAACTCCGACAGACCCACGGCAGCTGCTGGGATTCCCGGCACCTGGCAGGGGCGTCCTTCCTATCGCAACCAGAGACGATCCTAGTCTTCCATGCGAACCGAGACCAGGGGCTTATGGTGCTTCGCTCCCTCGGGCCCCCAGCGCAACTTCCGAAACCATCTGCAGAAGCATAGACCAGAGAAAAGGAAATATAGAGATATACATTCTCTCTTCTTTTTTTTTCTTTTTTCTTTTAAACGCCAGGGCAAAGCAACACTTTATGCCTACGACAGAAGGATCTTCTCTTTCTTGATGGGTTCTTTTTTCCCTTGTTTTTATTTTTCAATCCGAACTCTGCAATCCGTCTCCTTTTCTCTCCAACCATTGCCAAATTATCTACGATTTCACGGCTGACCTCGGCGGACACCGGATTTGACAGCAGCAGAAAAGCAAGGGAGGGGGTTTGGGTTTTTTTTTCTCCATCAGCTCAGGGAGCTGGGGGTCCTGTTCTCGCCGGGGACCCTCCATCACCGGGACAACGTGAGGTCACCTTCCACCCACCCCGTTCTCTGCCTGCAGTTTAAAACAGAGGGGGGGATTTTTTTCCCCTTCCGTGGAAGAAATCTCTGCAAATTTGACAACGTGCCAATCAAAGGACCTCGGAATCAATCCAAAGGGTCACTTTTTTGGGGTGGGGAGGGGAGGTCAACATTAGAGGGGATGGATTGGACCCCTTTTGACAGCCAGAAAAGGCCAAACGGGGGGACCGAACCGAAGGCTCCTTTTTTTCGCCTGCTGGAGAGACTGTGGACGACCCCTGCCCCCTCCCCAAATTGGGCGACGCCGCTGGCGACCACCGAGGATGGGGCAGCACGCCTCTCTGGCCGCAACCCCATCCTTGAAGCGAGACCCCGGGAGAAGTGCAGTACCTTATTTTGGCCACTGAGTGGCAGCACTCTCGTCCCGGCACTGGCCTCATTTGCTCATTTGCCATCTCGCGGGGTGAAGGGAGTTTGGGGGGGGGGGCGTGGGGAGACAGGGGTGTCCCTCCCTTAAGGGTCTTCTTCACCTGCCTCCCCCGCCCCCCCCACCGCCTCCGATCTGCCCCCTCTGTCTGTCTCTCAAGAAGCCTGGAGTGTCACTTATTCCTTTCTTTGCAGGCAATAAATGAGGGAGGGGGTGGGTGGGAGATTGCAATTGTGGGCAGGGGTGGGGCGGATAGGTGCTTGTGGGGTGGGGTCTCTCGAGCCGGTGGATCAGCGTGGGGAGGGCCGGCTCTGAGGGCTTTCTAACCTCTTGCCTTGTGTGATCTAATGCGATCGATCTACTTGCCTCCGGACGCAACCCCCCCCCCCTCTCCAGTTCTCCGATGCAAACCTCCCACTACACTACCCATCCTCCCCGACCCTTCTACCATGCTGTTAAAGGGCTCTGCCTCTACCCAGCCCTATAAGGCAGAGTAATTTTCTCCTTCTCCCCATGCTGAACCCCCCCACTCCTTTTTGTCTTGACCTCTTGACCTTCCACGGGGATCCTGACAGATCCTCGTGTCCGTTTCAAAAAGCGTCCAAAGTACAGGTGGGTCCTCGACTTAACAACCAGAGTGGAGCTCCAGATTTCTGTTGCTAAAAGAGGCAAGTCTTGAGTTTTGCTGCCACTTTCATGACCCAACTAGGGAACGTCATCAGTGGTAGGTGGGAAGGGGGTTTATGGAGAGGAGGAAGGGGGGGGACTGTGGGGTCCTTTGGGGTCTCTGAGCTTGGGGCTTTTCTGGCAGACGTTTCACGACCCATCGAGGGGACATCATCAGTGCTAGGAGGGAGTGGGGTTTGTGAGGAGGAGGAGGAGGAGAGGAAGAAGAGGAGGAGGAGGAGAGGAGGAGGAGGAGGAGGAATGTGGGGTCCTTAATGCTCTCTGAGCTTGGGGGGTTTTCTGGCAGACATTTCATGACCCAACTAGGGAACATCATCAGCGCTAGGAGGGAAGGGGATTTGTGGAGAGGAGGGGTGGTATCTGAGCTTGGTGGCTTGGTGACAGATGTTTCATGACCCAACTAGGGGACCTCATCAGTGTTAGAAGGGAGTGGGGTTTGCAGAGAGGAGGAGGAGGAGGAGGAGGAGGAGGAGGAGGAGGAGGAGGAGGAGGAGGAGGAGGAGAGGAGGAATGTGGGGTCCTTAATGCTCTCTGAGCTTGTGGGGTTTTCTGGCAGACATTTCATGACCCAACTAGGTGACATCATCACTGCTAGATGACGCTCACCGATGATCAGGGCACTGATGAAGTTCCTCAGCTAGGCCGCGAGACGTCTGAAGCCAACGACCAAGCTCAGCGAGCAGCAAGCCCCCCCCCCCATGGAGGGAACGGCATAAGGCCCTACTGGTGTTGCGTGGGCGATAGACCTCAGCCCCACCAGAGACAGTGGGGGGGGTGTCGTAGTGGACGTAGAGTGGGGAGGACCACGTCCAGTTCTCCACGCAACCTCCGAGGCCTCCAAAGTGGCCAGTCGCTCTCCCCCCCCCAACCCAAGCTACCTCACAGACCTGTGGCGAAAAGCAAAAAAAAAAGAGGACATTTTACCACCTGGAAGAACATCAAGATAAAAATATGCAAGACGCCTAAGCAACCACCTAACCCATATTTTTTTTTGCCTGGCTGGGAAAGATAGGCCTCGTAGTCCAACAGGTTGAGGCCAAGATAGGACCCCACTGGCGTGGGAGAGGCTGCCCTCGCCTTAAACCCCTTTCAGAAGTCAAAAACCTTCTGAGTCCAAAAAAAACCCCATCAAGGTAGGCGACCCACCTAAAAAACAGAGCCTGGGTCCCCTCCCCCCCTCTTGGCTTTTTTTGGGGGACACACCCCTGATTTCTCCTTTGAACCCCAATTGGTGTGTTTTGAAGAGTTGTGCAACCAGATTTTTGGGGTGTCTTCAGGGGAGGTTAAAAAAAAGCCTCTATGAGAGTTTGTGGGGGTTGGACTAGAAGACCTCCAAGGCCCCTTCAAACTCGGTTATTCTATTCTGCTAGTCTCCCTGGGAAGGATTCGGAGAGTCCCCAGTCTGGGGGAATCAATTGGAGGGAGGGATCCCCCAAAGTGGACGCAGAGACCCGCTCAATGATTGTTTCAAGAAGACCCCCTCTTCTTTCTACACCTGGAATTAGGAATTAGGAATTTTTGGTGTGCAAAAAATTGGGGGTGTCCAACCTTGGCCGCTTTAAGACCTGTGGACTTCAACTCCCAGAATTCCCCAGCCAGCCATGCTGGCTGGGGAATTCTGGGAGTTGAGGTCCACAGGTCTTAAAGCGGCCAAGGTTGGACACACACACACACACACACACACACACTGCTTTGAATATTTAAAGCATTTTAGATTTAGATTTTAGATTTATTATTAGAGTTGGAAGGGACCTTGTAGGTCATCTAGTCCAACCCCCTGCTCAAGCAGGAGTTCCTACACCATTTGAGACACATGGCAGTCCAGTCTCTCCTTGAAGGTCGCAAGTGTTTTTCTTAATAAGTGTAATGCAAATCCTAAATGCAAATCCCTTGGACAATCCGGGTGGGGATTTGGATGCCGCTGCGCCCCGGAATGCATCCGGCGCAATTCAGGGAAAACCCTCCAAAAACGGGGTTCTTGCAAAGGCGCAATTTGCGCGGCGCAAGGACCCAAGGTCTGAGGACAAAGCGCGGCCGGGGAGGCGGGACTTGGGCTCCTTAGCCCCGCCCCTGGCCCCGCCTCTCCCCCCTCCCTTGCCTTGTCCCCTTCCCCTCCACCCCCCACTGAAAAGCAATAATAATAATAGTAATAGTAATAATTAATAAGAAAGAGACTTCATCATATTCGCAATAATTGCGGGAAGGCGTCCCCGAGTCCTCAGCGCCCTGCATGAGAAATTGGCTTCCGTCCAGCCGTCGCCCCAATTCCCTGGCCCGAAGGATCAGGCCCCCCACCCCACCCCACCGGCACCCTAAAATAAAGGATACTTTCTACACTTCTTTTGCACCTGGTCTTTTGGGGCGCGGGGCATTTTCAGGGCTTCCAAAAACACACGCGCTTCTTCCAGCCGGGAATTTCCTGACGGTTAACCAGCGGAACGACTTGCCAACAGAAGTTGTGGGCGCTCCAACACACGGGAGGTTTGTCACGGGGTGGGTGGGGAGGGCAGCCCCTTTGGTCGGCATGCTGTATATAAAAACTTCTGCTTGAGCAGGGGGTTGGGCTAGATGACCTCCAAGGTCCCTTCCATCTCCGCTATTCTGTTATTTTCTACACGAGTTTTCCCGTTCTTGTTGGTCCTGGGGTTTCGGAAGCTTGGATTAAGCAGCCACCGGTTCATGGCGGGGGTGGGTGGGCTACCAAACGTGGAGGGGGGAGTTTGGGGGGTACTGCTCCCCCCCACCCCCACCCCGGTTGGCGGTGATGGGAACTGTAAACTGAGACAAGAAGCAATGGGTGGAAACTAAACAAGGAGAGAAGCAACTTAGAACTAAGGAGAAATTTCCTGACAGTTAGAACAATTAACCTGTGGAACAGCTTGCCACCAGAGGCTGTGGGTACTCCAACACTGAACGTTTTTAAGAAGATGTTGGATAACCATTTGTCTGAAGTAGTGTAGGGTTTCCTGCCTAAGCAGGGGGTTGGACTAGAAGACCTCCAAGGTCCCTTCCAACTCTGTTATTCTATTCTATTCTATATAAATGTAGGGTTTAGCTGGGGGGGGGGCAGCGGTGCCAATTGTCATCCTTCCCGGGTGCTGCTGGGCTCCCCTTCACTACCCAGTCCGGAGGGAGGGTCTGTCTGCCCCTGGACGCCCCCTCGACCTCCCCTCGC
This sequence comes from Diadophis punctatus similis, assembly GCA_023053685.1. Classification (NCBI taxonomy): domain Eukaryota; kingdom Metazoa; phylum Chordata; class Lepidosauria; order Squamata; family Dipsadidae; genus Diadophis; species Diadophis punctatus. The sequence continues at coordinate 31,586 of JALIGW010000418.1, forward strand.
CCCCCCCGCCCCGGGGCTGCGAGCCTGCAACCGGAGAGGCTCCGTCCGTCATCCCAGCTGCTGTGGCCTAGAGATAGAGCTCTTGCCTCACAATCAGGAGGTTTTGAGTTCGATCCTAGGTAGAGGCAGATGTAGGGTCTCCTGCTTGGGCAGGGGGTTGGACTAGATGACCTGCAAGGTCCCTTCCAACTCTGTTAATCTGTAAAAAAAGTCTTTGGCTGCCCTTCCCGGGACAGCTGGCCGGGCGGAAATGCCTTCAGCAGCTGGGTAATCCTCCCCCTCCCCTCGGGAACTCGATCCGACCCTTCCCCGGCATTTGGGGAGCGGCGGCCGGAGGGTGGTGGGGCAAGCAGGCAGCTTCCCGGGATCTTGGGGGGGCCAAGCGCGTTCTGCTGGAGCCCAGGGCGGGCGAGGGGACGCCATGCCCGCCTGGGTGGTCTTTGGGGGGCTTCTGTGGATGCTGTCCGTCTCAGGTAAGAGCTAGCACCTTGGAGGGGCCCTTGAGCCCCCCCCACACCTACTTCAACTCGACTTTCCCCTAAGTTGCGCAAGGCTGGATGTGTCCGCCTGCAGGGCGCTCGTAAGGCGAGAGTAGCCCCGCTCCCCACCTCTCCCCTCTCTCTCTCTCTCCCCTCTCCAGCCACCGGGGGCTCGGAAGTGGAGGGGCGCCTAAGAGCGCGGCTCTTCCAGAGTTACTCCGCCACGGTGCTGCCCATCCGCCGAGTCTCCCAAAAGGTCTCCGTGCGGGTTGGCATGTCCCTCTCGCAGCTCATCAGCTTAGTAAGTCTGGGGGTCGCTCGGTGGGACGGAGGGGAGGGGTCCTGGGGGGGCAGGGGGGCACCTTGGGAGGGGGGAGGGAAGCCCCAGATTTTGCCCACACCAAACCTCCCCCACCTTCCTTCCCTCCGGCTGGGCTGGCGGAGCAACCGGGCAATGGAAGGGACCTTAGAGGTCTTCTAGTCCAGCCCGCTTTTCCAAGCAGGAGACCGTACTACACCAATCGGAAACAAATGGCTCTTGGATTCAGCCCCCTCTGGACGACCCCTGGCTCCCACCCCGCAAGTCCAAAGGCCGCCAATGGGGAGCGGCTGGGGAGGATGGGCCGTGGAGTGCCGCCTGCCCGTCTCCCTCCTGAGTCCCTGAGGTCGAGTGGGCCCAGACAGGCTTCTATGACCCCCTTGGGGGGTGCGAGTCACAGGCTGAGCCCTCCCCCCCCCCAAAAAAATCTGCAAGATGTATTTTGGGGAACGGCCGTGCGGGGCGTCCTTGGGGCCAGGGGGCTTTGCACGCTTGGTACCGGGTGTGGAAGAGCCCGGCGGAAGCTGCAACAGCTGAGAAGGCAGCTATTAATAACTCATCGTCCACTGCCGGTCCTGCCTGGAGCTGGGTGTCTCCTGGCGCCTGGAGGGGAATTGGGGTGTTTTAGGGACTGCAGGACAGAAAGAAGGCCTCAGCCACTGGTCTCTGGGGATGGGACAGGGCAGGGGACCCCGGCTGAGCTGGCCCCGGCCCCTAACTTTGGGGAGGGGGGGGCTGTGAACTACTTCCAAGCATGTCTGGGTCCATTTGCTGGATCTGCCGGCCGGATTCAATTTCTCATCGTGAAAGAATGAAGCCAGTTTGGTCTTGATTGAAGCCGCAAGCTAAAAACCGGGAGACGGTGAGTTCTAGTCTCGCCTTAGGCCTGAAAGCCGGCTGGGTGACATTGGGCCAATCAACAGGAGGCTGGGAGTTCTAGTCCCGCCTGAGGCCTGAAAGCCGGCTGGGTGACTTTGGGCCAATCACCAGGAGACTGGGAGTTCTAGTCCCACCTCAGGCAAGAAAGCCGGCTGGGTGACTTTGGGCCAATCACCAGGTGTCAGTGAATTTTAGTTCCGCCTTAGGCAAGAAAGCCAGCTGGGTGATTTGGGCCAGTGCCTACCTCACAGGGTTCTTATTGTGAGGAAAACAGAAGGAGGAAGCAGTAATAGGTATTTTTGCCACCTGGAGTTATTTACAAAAAAAATAATACAGGTTGGTTATAAATGCTGTAAGATAAAATGATAAGAGAAGATAAGTTGGATGGGATATAGGATAGGGAAAGGAAAGGAAAGGAAAGAAGGAGGAAAGGAGAAGAGAGGAGAGGAAAAGAAAGAAGGAAAGGAAAGGAAAAAAGGAGGAAAAGAAAGGAAAGGAAAGGAAAGGAAAGGAAAGGAAAGAAGGAAAGGAAAGGAGAGGAGAGGAGAGGAGAGGAGAGGAAAGGAAAGGAAAGGAAAGAAGGAAAGGAAAGAAGGAAAGGAAAGGAAAGGAAAGGAAAGAAGGAAAGGAAAGGAAAGGAAAGGAAAGGAAAGGAAATAATGAAATGAAATGATGGAAGAAAGGAAAGGAAAGAAGATAATGAAATAATGAAATGAAATGAAATGAAATGAAATGAAATGAAATGAAGGAAGGAAGGTGAAAGGAAGGAAAGGAAAGGAAATAAGGAAAGGAAAGGTAATAAGGAAATGAAATGAAATAATGAAATGAAATGATGGAAGAAAGGAAAGGAAAGAAGATAAGGAAATAATGAAATGAAATGAAATTGAAGGAAGGAAGGAAGGGGAAAGGAAAGGAAAGGAAAGAAGGAAAGGAAAGGAAAGAATGAAAGGAAATCTCCAGGCCATTGATGTCAGCTGCTTGGGCTTCGCTACTTTGTGGTCACCCTCTGACATGAACTCTGGGGAGGGGGGATGGAAGGGGGATGCTTGGGGGGGAACGAAAGTAGCTGTTGTATTTCCCCCCCCCCAGAAGCTGCCTCAAGGTCACCCAGCTGGAAGAAGGCGGGGGCTTGGACGGACCATTATGAAAAACATCTCGTCTTGATCTGATTGGTCTTGAGGGGGTGGGGGGCTGAGCAATGGGAAGCAGTTAAGGGAGGAAAAAGTGGAATTTAGGGATTTGGGCAGGCGATTCTCAGTTCTGGCCTTGCCCCATTGCAATACCCGTGACCTCTAACAAAACTATACCTTTCTCAACAAATGGAGCCGAGGATCGGTTCTGTTCAGAGGTTCGAGCTGTGGCAGGTCTGGCAATTTAGCCAATGGAGGCTTGTGCCGAATCCTGGCTTGGCCTCCCTTTTTTCTAAGAAAGCAGACGAGGCAGCAAATGAAAAGAAACCGGCCTCCTTTTTGAGTCATCGCAATATAACCGGGATATATATAACGGAACCGGGAAGAATTAAATCATGCGTATTTCAAAGCCGAAGAGTTTAAAGAATGAATAAAAGCATTTCCCTGGGGGAGAGATCCCAAGGAGAGCCCACCACCACCAAGAAGCCTCCTCCCCTTAGCCAAGCACGGACCCCTTCCCAGGACAGCTGGGGAGTCCCCGGGGTCATCCAGTCAACCCCCTGTTCAGCGCTGGGGTACAAACCAGGGGTGGGTTCCTCCCGGTTTGGACCGGTTTGCCCGAACCAGTAGCGACCCGCTGGTGATGTCACGATGACATCACCGAACCGGTGCCGGTCCATGGGTGCCGCCATCTTTTTTATTGAATTTTTTTTGAATTTTTTTTTATTTTTTAATTTTTTTTAATTTTTTTTAAAAAAAAATTCCTTCTGAGCATGCACAGAAGCCGAGTTCTGGCACTGTGCATGTGATCGCCAACTTTTTTTCGGCTTTGTTTTTTTTTTGTTACTGTGCATGCGCGCGTGCGCCCATGAGGTGCGCCCATGTAGCGCGTGAGGGAGCGAACCGGCAGCGAGGTAAGTTGGAACCCACCCCTGGTCCAAACGAAGGCCCGGGGTCCAGTGTTGGCAATGAACCCATCACAGAGGGGGGGCAGCCCCTCCCTCAGTCACTGGCTGTTCCTGGGAGGGTGTTCCCCCCTTTTTTTTGGAGTGTTGAAAATCCCAGCAATACGCCGGAAAGCACACGAATGCAGATTTATTTATTTTTTTGCAGAATGAAAAGGACGAAGAGCTGACCACAAAGGTTTACTTGGACCAGGTGAGTTTAAAAACAAAAACAAAACACAGACTCCCATCTTGACTTTTTTGCCCTCTAGGGACCCCTCCGTCTCTGCGTTAGGAAAGCAGGGATGGTTTTCTCAAACTTTCTTCTTCGCAGAGGGCCAAACAGGCGGCGTTCTGACCCGGCTCCCAAACATCGACGAGCCCTTTGTAGTTAACGAAACG
>JALIGW010000419.1:22500-25000 GCA_023053685.1 Diadophis punctatus similis
TAAAGATCCATCCAATCATCCATCCATCCATCCATCCATCCATGTATCCATCCATCCATCCATGTATCCATCCATCCATCCATCCATCCATCCATCCATCCATCCATCCATCCACCCACCCACCCACCCACCCACCCACCCACCCACCCACCCACCCACCCACCTATCTATCTATCTATCTATCTATCTATCTATCTATCTATCTATCTATCTATCTATCTATCTATCTATCTATCTATCTATCTATCTATCTATCTATCCATCTATCTATCTATCTATCATCTCTCTCTCTTCCTCATCTATCTACACATCTATCTACACATCTATCTATCTATCTATCTATCTATCTATCTATCTATCTATCTATCATCTATCTATCTATCTATCTATCTATCTATCTATCTATCTATCTATCTATCTATCTATCCCTAAAGATCCATCCATCCATCCATCCAATCATCCATCCTTCCTTCCATCCGTCCATCCAATCATACATACATATATCCATACAATCATCCATCCATCCGTCCATCCATCAATCCATATCTATCTATCTATCTATCAATCATCTATCATCTATCTCTCTATCCCTATACATACATACATACATCCAATCATCCATCCTTCCTTCCATCCGTCCATCCATCCAATCATCCATCCATCCATTTATCCATCCATCCATGTATCCATCCATCCATGTATCCATCCATCCATCCAATCATACATACATATATCCATACAATAATCCATCCATCCATCCATCCATCCATATCTATCTATCTATCTATCTATCTATCTATCTATCTATCTATCTATCTATCTATCTATCTATCTATCTATCTATCTATCTATCTATCATCTATCATCTATCTCTCTATCCCTATACATACATACATATATCCATACAATCATCCATCCATCCGTCCATCCATCCATATCTATCTATCTATCTATCTATCTATCTATCTATCTATCTATCTATCTATCTATCTATCTATCTATCTATCTATCTATCTATCTATCTATTTATCTATCTATCTATCTATCTATCTATCTCTAAGTTCCATCCCTCCCTCCCTCCGTCCTCCCATCCACCCACCCACCTATATATCTAAAATCTAAAATCCATCCATCCATCCATATCTATCTATCTATCTATCTATCTATCTATCTATCTATCTATCTATCTATCTATCTATCTATCTATCTATCTATCTATCTATCTATCTATCTATCATCTATCACCTATCTCTCTATCCCTAAAGATCCATCCAATCATCCATCCATCCATCCATCCATCCATCCATCCAATCATCCATCCTTCCTTCCATCCATCCATCCAATCATACATACATATATCCATACAATAATCCATCCATCCATCCATATCTATCTATCTATCTATCTATCTATCTATCTATCTATCTATCTATCTATCTATCTATCTATCTATCTATCTATCTATCTATCTATTTATCATCTATCAACTATCTCTCTATCCCTATACGTACATACATACATACATCCAATCATCCATCCTTCCTTTCATCCATCCGTCCATCCATCCAATCATCCATCCATCCATCCATCCATGTATCCATCCATCCATCCATCCAATCATCCATCCATCCATCCATCCATCCATATATCCATCCATCCATCCGTCCATCCATCCACCCATATCTATCTATCTATCTATCTATCTATCAATCATCTATCATCTATCTCTCTATCCCTATACATACATACATACATCCAATCATCCATCCTTCCTTCCTTCCTTCCATCCATCCATCCATCCATCCATCCATCCATCCATCCATCCATCCATCTATCTTTCTATCTATCTATCTATCTATCTATCTATCTATCTATCTATCTATCATCTATCATCTATCTCTCTATCCCTAAAGATCCATCCATCCATCCATCCAATCATCCATCCATCCATGTATCCATCCATCCATCCATGTATCCATCCATCCATCCATGTATCCATCCATCCATCCATCCATCCATCCATCCATCCATCCATCCATCCATCCATCCACCCACCCACCCACCCACCCACCCATCCATCCATCTATCTATCTATCTATCTATCTATCTATCTATCTATCTATCTATCTATCTATCTATCTATCTATCTATCTATCTATCTATCTATCTATCATCTCTCTCTCTTCCTCATCTATCTACACATCTATCTACACATCTATCTATCTATCTATCTATCTATCTATCTATCTATCTATCTATCTATCTATCTATCTATCTATCATCTATCTATCTATCTATCTATCTATCTATCTATCTATCTATCTATCCCTAAAGATCCATCCATCCATCCATCCAATCATCCATCCTTCCTTCCATCCGTCCATCCAATCATACATACATATATCCATACAATCATCCATCCATCCGTCCATCCATCAATCCATATCTATCTATCTATCTATCAATCATCTATCATCTATCTCTCTATCCCTATACATAC